>JABAJZ010000196.1:0-16904 GCA_018857265.1 Termitomyces sp. T32_za158 | reverse complement strand
TCATTCTTTTACTTTACTGCTTCTACCTCTTCAACGCTATCTGTTGGTACTACTTTCAGCCTCTGAGGTGCTCTGGATCTTCAGCTATCATCCAGACAAGTATGGCCCCTCAGCACCACATACAGGCCGCTTATATAATCTGGAGTTTGCCTTTCTGACTTCCAAAACTCCGGATTTGTCCTGTCTTGCAATTTTCGAGTTTTTTAAGGTTTTGTTGTCCTGTACAGTTGTTTCTCACGCTTCTGAAGCCTCAGAAGCGTCCATCCTGGCATAGGGAATCCCTAGACTTGTTCTCTTTGGATCTCCCTCTGCCAGGTGAGTAGTTATTATGATATTGTTGGTATATACTCTAATATACTTTGGATCTCCCTCTGCCAGTTGTGTGACTGAGCCATAGCCTCCAGAGGTCGCCCTTACAGTGGTCTGGGATGTAGAAGGTGGTCTGGGATGTAGAACAAGTGGTCCAGGACAAAATAAATGAGTCCCAGGGTATGACATGATACATTTTAGAGAAAGTGGCGAAGTAACAATGGGTAGACTTTGGGGACAATTGCGGGAACAAAAGGAAACATGAGAATAACTGGGCCTGAGGTGGTCTGGAGCGTGAACCAGGAGAGCTAGGCAAAACCAGGAAAACAAGGTGAAACCAGAGAGATGAGGTGAAACCATGGAAACAAGGTGAAACCAGGGTGAAGATGAGGGCTGGGCAAGACAGAGAATGTTAACAAAGTCAAGGTCAAAATGGGGAAATGTAGACAAGACAAGTTCCAGCAATAATTGATAAGTCAAGACGAGATGAGGCAACAAAGTAAGACAAAGTTCAAAGAAGCAGTAGAGTTCAACAAAAACAGATTCAAGGGTAGACTTAACGATTTAAGGTTTCAAAGGAGAGGATTTTGTAAGATCAGGGTTCACTGGGTTCACTGGATGCAAGGCAGACAATAACAATAATATGCGGAGACAGATGTTTGGTTATTGGCAATATCAAGACTACTGTACATGTTGGTGGGCTACGACTTAAGTACTCAACAAAGGGGACTTGTCTCAAGCTGAGCCTGATCAGTCTCAGAGTACTGTATGGACGTACTGTATAGGGCTCCAGGATGTATTGGCAAAGAGTCCTGGGACTGTATGGCAAGTTCTGAATTGTATGGCCTCAATCAAAGCTGGCAGCACATTGGGATCATTGTATCAATGTGTCTGATGGCAGCTGTTGGGTCTAGGTGCCAGGTGTAATCACTGCAGTGATCGCTGGGTGATGCAGGTGATGCAAGTAATGCAGGTGGTTGCGGTGCCACAAGATCAGGTAGGGTTGATGTGGGTGATTGCGGCAGGGTAGGATCAGACAGGGTTGATGCAGTGATTGCTGGGGGTCAGGGTTGTTGGAGTGGGGGATGCGTGCGCTCAAGAAGGTGGGCTGCTGGCAGGTGCGCTGGGGGAAGACCTGGGGGTTGGATGATGTGTCCCGGGGTTGTGTGGTGTGCTCCGGAGATGGGTTGTGACAGATCTGTCAGAAGGGTTGTCTGAGGGCATGTCATTGTTGTGTGCAGCAGCATCATTGTCATATAATGACTCGCAATGTGTAACATGCATGTGACACATGACATGTCATGCTGTCATACTGGAACAATAACAATACCAGATCAAACTACAACACCACAACATATAACCAGTGACTTGTCACATGATTTGTAATAGTCACATCTGCAGCTGTGGAGCCTGCAAATTTTCTAAAAATAATGGTAACAAAATAGAGGGAAGGGGAACAAGAGAAGAATAAAAGAAGAACAAAGAAGAGAAAGGGAGTCCTCTGACACCTTGACCAAAGTCATCTCCAGAATGTAACACTAAAAAGAAACTGCTTGTATATAACATGGAACATAGGATGACAATGATGGCAGTAAAGTTAACAGCACCCTGAGTCACACTGCTGTCATGTCTCAAAATACATCCTTCTAAGTGTTTCTGATTTACAACAGCATATATCAGTCCTGTAGAATGACATTCAATCAAGCATTTGGCAAAGATACTTGAAGTGATTGTACAGTCTCATGTATACCTGCAATTGAAAATGGCCCACGGATGAGGGCAATTGTCAATGCTGGGTAGACAGCCTGTAGAAGATGAATAAATCAAAAGTGACAAGAAAATGATGGTACATACTGAGATGGAAAAATAAATATTTGCAATTACATTCAAGGCAAAAATTGCAGCGACTTGATTTGGACTGATTACAGCAGTCATTATAATATCCAAAAGCTGCAATCTTGGATATCAAGTCTTTGATAAACTAATTAACTTTTTTGACACACCTGCAAAATTGCATAAAGAGCTCCTGCATCTGCTAGGAGATATAGAATATGCCACAAGTTGAATGACTGGTGCTGTTGGCTATTAAGGTTATCATGTAAGAACTTCACATGTTTCCTGCCATTGAAGAAGTTCATGGTCAGCAGTGGTTGATAACTGACCAAGTATACATGATACCATAATGTCCAGCTAATGAAAGATGTTGCAATCAAGTTGGTCAAGAATGACAAAATAATAGGTATGAGTTGTAAGAGTATAAAAACCATACTATTAGAGCCAACAGCAGCCAACAAGGCACTAGGACTGGAGGAAAGTGACAGATAGACAACTGTATAAACTGTATATGTTTATAGCTTGTATGAAATATTTATTCTAGATGTGGACACACCAAATGTACAGAAGCAAAGTGTTATAGAAAAACACAGTGCCCAACGCCTCTGAAAGATAATCCATGCACGCCATATGATGAAGGCATCATTGATGACTGGCTAAACAAGTTCAGCTCTAGCTTGTAGGAATTGTTCTGTTATAAAACTCTCACAGGGAGGAAGTTGAGCCAGTTTGTGATTACATCACCAATTCCAACGGTTACATTAGCATGATCAACACGCTGGGAAAGTGACATAATGTTTCCTTGGAAGATTTGAAATCCAGCAATTGACTCTGCAGTTATTGCAAAAATATTTCCATTCAATGCAACAATACCCAGACAAATGATGGCCAGTTGGCATCTGGAAAACCAAGTTTGGGCTGGGCACCTGATTGACAGTGGAGGTCAAGTCAAGTGCAAGTGCTTTTATTGATACCTAGCTTACTGGGAAGCAACGACAATTGCAATTGGCAACAAGAAACCTGTGGGAAGTCAGTATTTGGTGTTAGTATGGAAAAAAAGGTAGACCATAGAGAAAGGAGAGAACTGCTTGGTTCAAAATCCAGTCGTTCAGTATACTCTGTCCAACGCCTTGGAGGATTTGCCGTTCTTCAGGAGTCATAACTAGTGGAAATAGTCGTCTATGTAACAAGCACTGTCTGGCAGAACAGTAGAGAGAAGATGGTGATTTCCACCGTCAGAGTCAAAGGGAGTTTTATATTGATTTTTATGCGAACGAGACAAATTTGATCAACTCGATATGGTTAGAACTTCCAGCGTGAATAATGGTTTCATAGACGAGTTGAATCACCAGATGATAACCAAGACATTTAGCTCCCAGGATCACGCTCGGCTCTAAATACAAGGTTTGTCTTCATTTCCATCCAGAACTGCGGCACCAATTTTGTTCGTTGTTTGTGGATTCTCGGGCAACAAGGAAAGGCAAGGACCACTTTATAAAAATTATAGCCAACCGATCGAGAGCTCAGGGAGAGGCAGTGAGAGAACAGGCTTGTAAGCAATTAACTAACAAATATCTGTTGCTAAATCAGGCAACGCTAGCGCAGAAGGAGCATAAACGCGTCGGGCGCAGAAGGCGGGGCTTGGGCAATGGAGGGGTCTTCCCGCCGAAACGCTACTCCAAAAGCATTCAAAACATCGAGTTTGATTATCAAGATGTGGCGCGCACTGCCACCATTCCGGCTATAACAGCTATAACGACACTGATCGATGCTGTGCCAGTTGTCATTTCCCTCGTTTCTACTATCGAGCTGACTCTGCAAAGCGCAATGCGCTATGTCCCAACGTGGCGGTAAGAAGGAGGGAGACCGACACTCACGTCACGTTGGGTGTCACGTCCCAAAATACGTCCACCATTCCTTCTGTTCCTCCTTTAGAACGCCACTAATCGCGTCATCTCCCTCGTTTCTACATATCGTCGTACTCGTGTGTGGTTTCTGGGGTTATTTTGGTAGGTTTTCGGGGTATGTCCCCCGCATCTACGGTTTTTGACGCTCTGGCTTTCAGGGTTCAGATTAGAGTATATTTGAGTTTGAGACTTTTGCTTCCATCAGGTGCCAAAGCGAGTTCGGACCTTATGCATTGTATACTCGACGTTGAATGCGGGGGGTACCAAAAACATTAGGTACTCGGCGGTAAGCTTTTGATTGACTTGGAGGAATGCGCTGACCAAGGTGTTCGTACGGGGTCTGAGGTTACCAAAGGATGTGGTACAGGTGACACATTTATCGCTGGAGCTCGCCAAGTATGATCCTACTTATGACAAATATCGTTCTGTACTAATCAGAAGCGTGACGATAGATCGTTACAAACATGCAGTTTCCATGATCACCTTTTGCTGGCAGAGTAATATATTACATGCCTCTCGTGACAGTATTAGCCGTAATATATATATTACTGTACCTTAGAGTAGAGGCCAATATATCGTTGAATTGTAGATTCACGTGGGCCCAGAATACTTCACACGGTTGCTTACCAAGTGTCCGGCAACGTCCTCGTAGCTGTCTACACTGTGGCAGACAGTGTCCAGCACTGTCCCCCCCGACTCCCCGACCTGTTCCCCAATCGGACACTCTTCTCAGGCACCATCCCGTATCATCGAATTATACCCACATTTGTCTGGTATGTTTTCAATCACATATTTATGTCATGTTTCTGTTGATTTGGTATGTTTCCATTCACATATCTATGTCATGATTTCTGTTAATTTGGTATGTTTCACGGAGTCGTATGTTTTCTTTCACGTATGTACTTATCTAGCAGACAAATGTTCGAATGTTCAACATGACATTGATCTCCATTTGGTGCTCCAACTCCTGTTGTGAGCTGCAAAGAAAGGCCTGCCCAAGCATTCTCACATTTTGATCTCAGCTGATGTCGAAGCATCTTCTGTCGTTCAGCATAAGCTTGCAAGCCCACTGCTACAGAGACATCAACATGAGCATATGCGGTGGTGGCATGAGTACTCCAAACACCCTCCTGATGCTCAAAGAAGGCAATCACCCTCCGCATTTCCTCGTTGAGCAGGAGACACTCCTGCTGCCATTGATGCGCACAAGCCCGTGCTCTGCTGGCTAACCACATTCCAGTAGAATGGGTGGATCATGCCTACACCTTTGGTGTCGTCTATCTTGAAACCCATTTCTTCGAGGCGAATGCCTCAATTGACCAATATTGAGAGATAGACAACAACCACATCTGTCGCTTGGACCTTTACAGTAAACCACCAGCCATTCTGCAATGGGATGGCTGGAGAGTACCTAATTTAAGGCGACATGATCCGCCTTCATGCACTCCTCGCACAATAATTTATGCAGCGACACATATTTGTGGAGCATGGACTGTACTACCCGATTGGAATGAACCCCAACCGGCAGCAACTCTGGCAGCAACAGGAAGTGCATGGGCTGTTACTGCCAATCATGGTGGTGCCCTTGAGCACCACATTGCCTGCACCAGTAACTAGCATGCCACTGGTTCTGGAGACCTCAACATCGTCAGTTAATGTCGACATGGATATGAGGATTGACCTGGCTAGTGAGCTAGCTCATCCTCCATCTGCATAATATGTAGGTGGATCATCGCTTTCAACTCATACTGTTGGTTAACGTCGGCATTGTATATTTTGACAGATGAATCTGGACCATACACTGTGAAGCTAGTAGCAGCTCCACACTACTCTCAATGCGCTGCACTGTTGTAACTTGATTGCCCACTTTGCCAAGGACTGCCTAGTGATGTTAGACTGCAGTAGCAGTCTAAAAGGGGGGCATGTAACAGACTTGACCACAATACATCAATTACCATTAATGTATTAATAATTAAGTAATTTAGAGGAATAGTCAATGTATGGCTGCCTTACATAATGCAGCCAATTTTATAATCATACTACGTAGTACTGGAATCAAATATTGATCTGGTTCTCTTGTGTAATTGTAAGGCTACAAATACTTGACATCGTTTCAATTTGCCTGACACCACTCCAATGTGGGGGGTCTCCAGGACCGCTGCAGGGCCCATGCCACAACTCCCAGGGATGTGTCCACCATCCTGGCACAAGAAGCCACGACCACTAGGATTTGCCCTGGGGCAAAGGAGATATGACCCACCAAATGGGACAACAAAGGTGCCATATGCCAGGAAGGAGAAGGCTGAGAGCTGCTGGAGGGGGTGGACAATGACATGATGGTAGAAAAACAAGAGAAGTTCCTGTTCTGTCTGCTTTTATTTGGGCCTCAGGACTTCTAGACTGCCATCAGAGGTTCTCTTCACATGGAGAAGTTGGACAGACACACACTCATGAGTGCCTCAAGGGTCTCAACGCTAGAGGGGGAGTGATGTCATGACCCATCTTCAGAATGTACTGCACTACCCCGGGACACCCCCACTGATGACACCCAATTCTTCTATAGTGTTGTGTGCACAGTAATGTGTTTTGCAAGAGTCCCAGTTGGAGTCCCAGTTGCTCGAGGAAAGCGGCAGCAAAGTGATAGGAGATATGGTGGGAGTGGACTTAACAAATATGATGAATGCTAGTGCAGCAGGGTGCTAGCAACAATGGGTCAGTAGTCAAAGTTGGATACAAAGTCGCTGGTCACCTGAGATTGTGACCTGCTATTGGTAATACAAGGTGGGCACCCAAGATGGTGACTTGAAGGCAGCAGTACTAACAGTAATACTGTGTTGGTAAGGAAAAGACGCAAGATAGAAGACTTATCACAACTTAAGTCTGGTGACCTGAGTGCACAAAGTTGAGCTCTGAAGTGTAGCAAAGAGTGTGAACTGTGGGTAAAGTTTGTTGTTTCAAAGTAGTGTCTATGTACAGTTTTTATACTAGTCCGAGTCAGTAACAAGATAACAACCATCTATAAAAATTTATCAGAGAAGGCACAGCCATTTTGTGGTGCCTGCCAGTCAGCAAGAGGAAATTTTACTTGAGGGTTCTATACATATAAAAAAGTGGCGGTGGCTGTAATAGAAGTTGTTGCTTCTTTCTGGCAGGTAAAATGACCATCAGTCCTGCATGTACTGACCAATTCCATGTTAATTGTGATGTGCCATGGGTGCCTGGGGTGGCTGATGTGTATTGAGGCAGGTGCTAAGTCTTGTGTTGTCACATGACATAGCAGGTGATCTGCCGCCTCTTGGTCACGTGCTTGTGTGTGTGCGCATGTATTGCCCATTTGATGGATAATGGCTGAATATGATGTGGCAGGCAGACCAAGGCTCATCATCTCCTCCCAACTTGAAAAATTAACTGTCCTCAGTTAAAGTTGGAAATCACATGCCTGGTCTACCCTGGAACCTTTGACAACCCCACAGACTCCTCCAGGTCCTTCCACATCCAATGAGGAGAGCTCCACATCCACAACACTGTGTAGAAAAGCAGAGGGAATATCCACAGACTCAAGGTGCATATCCTCTACAGCAGTGAGGGCTGGGACTGAGCGCACTGCAGCCCAGCATGCTGTAGGTGCAAACTTCTCATCAAAGTCTATGTCAGGGCATTGGCTGCATTGGCTGAAGCCTTGCGCAACAATGCAGGCTTCAAAGCATTCAATCACACTGTTGAGGAGATGTTTGACCTTGAAAACCCATTGAGAACCAATTGCACAACAACCTGGGGGTAAGTATACTGGCCACCAGGTCCCATTATTGCAAAGTGAATTCATTTCCTTGCACATTGCCTTATACCACTCTGCAGACTCTTCACTTGCCATCACTTCCCTATAGGAGCAAGGGTTCTTATCATGTGCACCCACCTTGTAGGCACTTGTAGAATTGGCCATACAATGCTGAGCTCAATGAGATTGCTGCCATGTGCCACAAACGTTTGACCAGCAAGAAGTAAAGCTTTGTCTGAGTCAAAGTTCAGAGCCAAGTTTACTTCCTGCTCACTGTGGTTGTTGACATTGCCAACATCAATGTCCCACAGGAGTTGCTTCAGGGGAACTTCTGTGTATAGTGATGGTGCAGGTGGCAGCAGTGATTTGCATGTGAGCAGGGACTTGCAGGTGCCTTGACAGTGTACAGCATCATAGTACTTGGTGTTGCAGTCACAAGCAGGAAAGCGCTGTCATTGGCTTGATTCATGAGGTGGTGGTAGCAGTCTAGGCTGGCAGGATGCTCACATTAGCAGCATTGCATCCTGGTGATGGTGCTGGGAAACCTCAGTGTCATGCTCAACTCCCACCTTTTCCTCAGGTTCTCCCACCACTTCTGGGCATTCATTAGGGTACAGTAGTGGATTTGAGCTGGATTTGGGTGTGGATTTACTTGTGGATGTCAGTTTCCACTGACAATGGAGGCTTCTTCCAAAGTAAGGCCTTACCATGCAGGCAAGATGTAGCTAAGTACAGGGTTCCTAGTTTGCAAAGTCCGGGGTGATTTCAGGGGTTTTAGGGGTGAAGTAAGGGGGGTTATAAGATACAATGCAGTAGTCCTGGCATAGGGTCAGTCCCAGGGTTAATAGGAGCAGTCTGGGGCAAACAATACTATTGTACAAGTTGGCTAGCTACAACTTAAGTACTCCAGGAGGAGAGACTTGTCCTGGACTGAGCCAGATCAGTCCCAAAGTACTGTATGGACATACTGTATGGGACTCCAGGGTGTATTGGTGAAGTACCTGGGATTGTATGTCAAGGCTATGTGTCATACAGCCTAATCAAGGGTAGTGGGCATGGGGACCAGCATATCAAGTGGGATGACATTGGGTGTTGGGCCTGGGTGTTGAGTATGATTGCTGGAGTGATTGCCAAGTGATGTGGGTGGTTGCAGTGTCGTAGGATCAGTCAGGGTTGATGCAGGTGATTGTGGTGTAGTAGGATCAGACATGGCTGATGCAGTAGTTGCCAGGGATCAGGATTAGTGGGGCAGGGATTTGGGCATCCAGCTAGCAGGGTGATTGGTGGGACAGGTAGGGTAAGGGCATGAGGGATTGGCAGAGATGTCCTGAAGTAGTGCGGTGCATTCTGGAGATGGGTTGCAACAGTGGATTTGAGACCTGTTGGATTAAAACCAACCTGAAATCGAGGCTTGGTTTTGAGATGGATTTGAGTTACCCAAATTCAGCATCTACTCAGCAGACCTTCAGAGCGTAAATTCATGGAACAAAAAAATGTGACCATGTGCAACCATAATATGGCTCCAGTTACTGTTACAGGCTCCAAAAAGGATATTTTACAAGCCAAGCTTGTACTTGCAAAAGCTGAAGAGGCTCAGAAGGGCAGCAAAGTGCTCTTAACAAAGCAGAGGTAAGGAAAATAATGACTCTGGAAAAATCAGCATTCTGAATGATGGACTTCGAGATTGCTTTGTTGCATCAAGAATTCAAATTCCGATTGACATGCCAAACAGCCAAAAACTGGTTTTCATTTTTGTGATCAAAGTTGAAGGTGGTTTTCATGCTGATTTGAGGTCAGCTTTGAACAAATCCAACCTCAAATCTGCCCTCAAATCCACCTCAAATCCACCTCAAATCCACTACTGTGTACTACCCTATTGTCACTACTGATTGGCATGAGTGATTTATCATCATTGAGTGGGTCATCATCCCCAGCAAGCATGGCATTACAAGGAGCCTGTGATAGTAGCAGAAGGTCAAAGTTGCATTCATCGTATTCAGGCAAGTTGTTGAAGGCTTCCAATGGTGGTGCTGGTGGCATCTTGGTCAGAGAGAGCCCAGGAAAACATGTTTTGTTGAATACAATGTCTCAAGAAACTACTACCTTTCCAGTTGTCAGGACACATATCCTCCATCCGACATGGTTGTCAGGGTATCCTATGAACACACCTGGCATAGTGTGTCCCTGCAACCCTTTTTGCCTGTCGCATCTGGCAAGGATGTATACTGCAACAGCCAAACACTTGCAAATAACCAATGCGGGGCTTCCTGAGCTTGTAGACTTCAAATGGTGTGGTGTTATGTAGGAGGGTGGATGTTGGACAATAGTTGTGTATGTGTCACGACCTACCTCCAGAACACACCACACAACCCCAGGACATCCCCACCAACCCCCATGTTTTACTCTACCTTCCCTGCCAGTCTCCCCACCTCCTGAACACCCAGATCCCCCATCCACTGACCCTGACCTCTGGCAATCACTGCATCAACCCTGTCTGATCCTACTGTGCTATAATCACTTGCATCAATTCTGACTGATTCTATGGCACCGCAACCACTTGCATCAACTGGCAATCACTCCAGCAATCAAATTCAACACCCAGGGCTAACACCCAATGTCAGACCACTTGATATGCTGATTCTGATGCTTGCCACCCTTGATTAGGCCTTACCACACAAAGTTCTGACATGCAAGGTTTGTAAGAATAGGTAAAGGACTTGACAATAATTGAGGTTGTTAGTGCACTCAAAGTGCTCAAGAAAGTCAGTAGGAGGGGGTCACTAATAAAACTCTCACACTGATCACAGTAGTTGCTCAGCTGGTGACTAGTCATAGGGTGCAAACTGATGACTTAGTGACTCAAGGTGACTCAAGTGCACTAAGATGAACTACTAATGGCAGTGGGTAGCTGAGAACTGGGGGGTGAAGTTTGTTGTTCCAATGGAGTGTCTATGTACAGCCTTTATACTATGCTATGTCAGTGATAAGAATTGTTGTTGCTAAGTAAAATTTGCACATTGATCAAAGAACTATTGCTAAGCCAGTAGCACTTGCCTATTGCTAAGTGAAGTTTCACTCCACAGTTCTTCTACCTTCCAAGCCTATTCAACATCACACACTCTTCTATTTATCCTGTTTGGCACATTGATCTGAGACAGCCTCCATCAACAATTACACAATCACATCACAACACCAAAGAATCCAATTCTGCACTCACATGCTCACCCCATGCATGCTACAAGCATAGCCACCATGTTCCTTGCACACTTCTTGCATGCTCTGCCACAGTAAAAAGCAGGTGCCCTTAGATTATACTTGTACTCGGTTATTAAATACACCTTTAAATCACTCTTTGCCAGTTGTGTGACTGAGCCACAGCCTTCCAAAGGTTGCCCTTACAGATAATACTCAAGTATGCAGGAACTCAGATTCTCCACACCTTGAAAAGTAATATCTGACAGTGGATGAGTAGGAATATCAAGCAAAAAACTCAAAGATGTGCTTCAACCAGCTTGTTCTGGAAGAAGATTCCATTCATAGCAAGTCACATCTTAAATGGCATGAATTGGCAAGGGCATTGCTGAAGATTAAGTATATAAAATATAATAAATATCAAAGTGGGTAGTAAGTGCTTCTTCTATCAAAAATGCAATGAGGTCACTTAGAAGAGCATGAGAGTCAAAGTTAAAGAAGAAGCACAGTTCTTCAGCTTGTTTCATGAACATAGCCAGCTTGATAGAAACATGACATTTAAAACATGCTTTGATATTCTGCTGTGCAAGTCACAAACAGCTAGGATATGCTTAGTTATAATATTGCAGTAAAAAAATCTTACAGGTTCTGAATGAATGATGACAATATAAGAAGACTGAGTTGAAGTGTTATTGACAAACTACTACTAGAAGCTTGCCTATGGTGTGATGTTGTTAAAATGGTGCCTGTACACTTTGTTGCCAAGCTTGATGAGATGCAAAGACTGCTGAGTTCAAAGAGGATTGGGAGTGACATCTTGAGTTCAGGAAGAACTCAGTGAATGGCTTGGCTTGATGTTAATATAATTAAATCCTCACATGGTTTACTACAAAAAAAGATAATCAATTAAAATAAGGCCTATAACATAAAATAACACCTCAGAGGTTGCAGCATTACTGTTGCTGATAGTAGCAGGTGTCATTGGTGGCATCCAGGGAATTATTGAACTACATGACATTTCTGATGGTGGTATTATGTGACAAAAGTACACTTGATTGCAGTGGGTGCAGATGCTACTAAGTGTATTGCAACCAGTCTATTTGAGCCAGATAAGAATGAAAATTAAAAAGTTGAAGATTGAAAAACATACAGTGAAAAAAAAAGATGAAGTATTGGTCAAACATAGTCTTGATAAAAGGTTCTGATGGGAAGACTGCTGTACCCACAGGCACAATCCACAGGATTTGAGAGAAATGAAGTATAGTTGCACCAGGGGCTCTTTGCATGGAGGGTTTGCAGAGGGTGCAGCAAAACCTTAATTAATGGGTAAAACTGACAGGTATATGCTCAGAGCATCTTATCTAGCCTCTAGAATATTTTTCCAGTAATTGAAACAGTTGGTATATGTCAGTTTGACCATTAAACTATGTCAGATAATACTGTAAGGATTGACTCAGAAGCGTCCACAGATAGTGGTAAGCGACTAATATTGAGATATCTACCTGTCAGATAATACTGCAAGGATTGACTAGGTAGATTGAATGTTAGTGTATGAGTAGGGATTTAATATATAGATAATACACACCTCAGAAGCGTCCACAGATAGTGGTAAGCAACTGAGGTGTGGCGGTACAAAAAATTGTATATTAGTAAGAAAGAATAAAAAAGGAAATAACAATCAGGAAAGGAAACATAGGCTTAGAATCCTATTCTCGACAAACTATGCTTTCAAGTTTATATGAAATAATTTTATAGTGCTATTATCTTACTATGTCCAATGGCTAGAATAAGCACCAATACATCCTTTTGTAATAATGTGCTCCCTTACTAAAAGCTGTGGTAGTTGTACTATTAGTTCTACTCATTAATCAAAGATTTTCTTTTCCATGTATGTTCTTCTCTCAATTCAGCCAACATCTCTTTTTCATCCTCCTAGAAATATGCCTATACATGCTATCTATATTGTTAGAATGACTCATAATTTCAATGTTCATACATAGTGGGCTATGTTCTCCTCAAAGTCAAACCCTTGTTCAGTGCTCTCAGGAGCACAAAAAAACATATATATTGGTATATAAGACTATATAAATATCAATACTAGGCTCACAGGCTCACATAACCTTTCCAATCCAGACCAAATAAGCTTCTGCAGATCGGAGGGTCAATTACTAAGCTCTATCTCAATGACATACGGAATCTGTTAGTTATAGGCTCTCTCGACACCCCATGGGTACAACACTCACAATCACACAATCTTGTTGTCCAGTGTTTGATCAGTATGCATCTTGATGATGTAACATTAAGAGGTGCAAAGTATCTTTTACATATCACGTCTTTTTCATAGCCTATCCCTGCCCTGTCCTGGCTCAGTCCCTGCTGTGTCCCGTCTCAGTCCTGGCTCTTGCACAGCCACCACTGCCTGCTGGCTCCATCATGGCTCAGTACCTGCCCAACCCAACTCAGTACCTGTCCAACCCATCTCAGTCTCTGCTCAACCCGGCGCTAGCACAGTTCAAGCACGTCTTAAGTTAACAGCTCACATAAACATAATCCAGTCATACTTGCACTGAAGTGTGTACTATATGTGCGCCTCTTCTGATCGGATTTTATTTAAATCATCATGATCAATCTCTAAAAATTTCACTTCATGCTCCTATGGTACTATATAACAAATTTAATCTGATTCTTGTCTTTTGCCTCTCAATTCTGACTGTTAGCTTTATAGCCAACCAGCATCAGCAGCAATGGTTTTTGTGAGAATGCATCAATTGTATGTATTATTACCTGCTAACTTAGTTTAGGGATTTCCATGGCATATGTACTGTTACTTTGTGCCTGACAATAAAATGGATTGTCGAGGGCAGACTACACATCAAAGTCAATCTGAAAGTCCTATGCCTCCAAGGACTGTGAAAATAGACAGATATTCTTTATCTAATATAGAAAATGTTCTCTTGTACAATCTGGAAGGTATTTGCATATTGATCCCAGGCCATGATTCATACTAACATACCTCAGGTCAAATCATCGGATATGTTCATATGAATTCTCAAACTACTTGTGGATCCAAGCAGATTCACATACCTCCAACTGTTGGTACACTCAAACTCTAAATTCTCATAGTATATGCAACCTGATAATATTAGTCCTAGCTTCTCCTTCTGCCCTTTCCAGCATCAGGACAAGTTCTTTGCCAGTTTCTACCACCAAAGCTCAACAGTCACCTTTAGCAAATATGGAACACCAACGTGACATCCTCTACGCAAAAAATCAACAGGGCCAATTCATTCCAATCTCTGGGCCTATCAAGTTTAAATGGGATGGGTGGCCTGATGGAAATCTAGAGCAAAACTTCTCTTATGATGAGTTTTTCTCCACTAATGAATTACTGACACACTAGGCACACCGCTCTGATGGTGGTGATTGGTATGGAAAGGTCAATGCTGAAAAAGGGTAAAAAAGCATGTAGACCATGCTTGGGAATCATTTGTTGCAATAATTCAGACTGCAACATTATTTTTCATCCTCAAACAAAGAAGAAAGGAATTTGGCATCAACTCCAAAAGGTGTGCGACTGTGGTTCTATTGTTGTGCATTACAGCTGCAATGCTGAAGGCATGCTATCATTTTGGATGGATGGTGTTCACTTCTCACACACTGACTACCATCTTCATCTCCATGCCATATTCTTGTAACCAGCGGGTTACCTAGACTTAGGCGAGGCACGATGTATCGTACCTAACTGCCTTATATAGACTGTAATGCATGTCCGTGACGCGCGTTGGTAGATTACATAAGGAGAACATCTTGTATTCACAACGTATCTAGTCTAATACGATAATTTGGTCTGATTCAGCTACTGTGTGATATATGCAAGATCGTTCTATCTGTAGCCAACGGCTACATTTTTTTGAATCTTCTGCTATTGGCTTTAGACTCTGGGCTCTTGTTACCATACTAGGCAACACACATCAAACTTCTCGACTTCTTTTTTGCCACGTCAAAATCTAGGCCTCATGGCTGACTCAGGTGGTCAACCACCAGGTCTCTCAGAGCCACATGGTGGCTCCTCTGCTACGCAGACGCCTTCAGCGTCAAAATACCAGCCCCCGCCCAAGCGGGATGATCGAGTAACTTGCAATATTAGCGAGAGTTTTGGTATGCCAGGGGGATTATCTGTTTCACGGATGAAATCGATCTTGAACCCTGGTTCTAGACCAGGAGACAAATCATTTGCGTCGGGGTCATCGCTCCCAGCAACAAATCTAGCATTGTTGATCTACCCGAATTTGCCTGAGAACAATACGTTCTCATCAGAGGCGATGGGTGGACCTGTTCAATATGCAGACACGACTCAGGGTAGCGCGCTAGCGCATAGTACACTGTTCCGGACGATGCAGCCCAAGCAAGGGGCTAAGCAAGTTCAGGAAGCGTCGTCAGAGCAGACGACAAGGCCGCAAGGAGCGAGCCCGGCCAGAGTGATTGGGCAGATGGAGCAATTGCAAGAAGAGGTGCCTGCAGCGCCTCCGATGAAGGAGAAGTTGAGGAGGAGCGGCAAGGAGCCACAGGTGGGGTTCAAGAGCCCTGGAAAAGTTCTGGACCTAGCGTCTGAACTAGATTCCTCTGATGAAGAGGAGGATGGGAGGTTGTTATTGACCTTATCAGTCCAGCTTCAGCTGGTTCTTGACTGCTTTCCAACAGTCACTAAAGAATCGACGCAAAAGCGTCTACAGCTTTACATGGTAAAGCATCTACAATTAATGGCTGATAGAGGCCAGCATGTACCTAGGGCTGATTCGACTGAATATATCGAGCTTTTTGCACGGATATTTGAGCTGGAGCTCAAAGAGTACATCAAATGCAAGACAGCCTGAGGGATCGCAACATCAACAGCCACACCGGCTGAGTCTGTGGACTACGACGCACTATTGCATCAACGCGCACCAGACATCGCGGAAGCGGAAGCAATGGATATCCTTAACGCGCCTAAGCAGGCAAATGAGTTGCAGCAGGACTACAAGAAGCGTCAGAATGCCACGCGACGGCAAGCTAATACTAGTGGAAGGCCTAGGCAGGCATTATCTGAGGTAGAGACAGCAACGTCTAACCTTGCTAGAGAGGATGAGGCGAATACTCCACCTGGGGATAGGACGTCTCATTGACGTGTCACAATTAAGGAAGAGGAACGCAATGAAATTGTTCCAGACAAACCTGTTACGCCGCGACGTGTCGCGAGATGAGTCCACCTAGTGGACAACTGGAATGAGCGTGTTAATTATCAACGCATCCGCAATCAGGATTTGCAGGTTTGAGGCGAGTCGTTGATAGACAACCAAGGAATAGTATTTGAAGGGCGTGGAGGTGTCATGCCCATAGATGATATGAGGCGACAATTTGTTGTGAGGACTGGAGAACCAGATAGAGATCCGGGAAATGATAGTGGTGATGATGACCACAGTGACTGGGGACATGGTCATCATACCAATGACCGGGAAGGAAGAGACTGTCAAGACGATTGTAGACCTCCAGGTCATCAACCAGAACGACCAGTACTTTGGGGTCCGCAAGTTCCGCGCCCTGAACGCAGGACTGAGGAGCTCGCACATCAGGTGATTAGGGCATGGTCTTTGCCCTCACCTCATGATTTGCATGCAAGCACGCCTGGAATGAATGAGGCGGTCAAGATCCATATGGATCATATGCATGACTGCCTTACTCGTCTAGTGGATGACTCCTTGGGAGTCAGGTTCAAGTTTCCAGACGGGGTCAAGCCTCGTCGAGCTGATGGAAAGCATATTCGATCGTATGCTGGTGGACACAAGTTCTCCCAGTTGGAAGACTGGGCGATGGACGTCTGCTATCACTTAGCAGCTTGCTGCTATGGTGGC
>JABAJZ010000195.1:0-16926 GCA_018857265.1 Termitomyces sp. T32_za158 | reverse complement strand
GCAAGGTGGCTGATTTATCTTGTACTTCAATCGGTCGTCCATGCCTGTCGTGCACCGTTTTGACTGAGTGAGACTAGCGGACCATTCAAACATACCAACCCGGTTCATGTGAGAAGGACCCGCGATTGCTCCAACTGGTAACTATCGTTTGAGCGAGCGAGTAATAGTTGTCAAGCTTGATATCATACACGAGCTCAACCTTGGATTAAAGCGGCATTCAGAAAATTCAAACTTGAGTGCTTACATTGCACTTTCGGCAAAAAAGGTCCAATGCTTTATGAATGCAGATTTACGAGTAACTCACACATACCTCGGTGAAGTTACCAACGGCTGCCTGGAGACGAGAGCTAAGAGCTCAGAATTCCTGGCATATACTTACAGCATTATGAATGGGGGTGAAGATATCAGCTATATTATGGCGTGCCCGACATATTCACAGGTGAAGGTAGAATGGAATGACATACAACTGGCATATATGTCACGTCACTTGCACCAGCATTTCGACCTGTTCTACGGGTTCCGGGGAACTGACGGCGTAAATCTTGCCTGCAAGCGTCGTGAGGTATGTTTATAGAGACAGGCTGTTCTTACAGCAAGACCAAGGCACGTGCCTCGACCCACATATAGGTTCCAATTCTTGAGTGAAACAAGCTCGAGCAGATTCAGTAACCTGAGCTGTTAATGGCGACATGAAGCCAGCCGTGTTGATTTCAATGGAACGTCCATTGAGTATACAGAGCGATTTGGTAAGTATAATTCAGATTGGAGTTCGGAAAAAGCTGATCGATGCATCACTGATGGTAAGAAATGATGCAACAAATAAATCCATAAATTAAAACTCTGAATCGATGCGATCTGATTGGATTTGCGGGATGTTCCAGAAGGTCACACTAAGTAGTAGGAGAAAAGCTACGATCGTAACAAAACAACGCCTTGTCGGTAGATCGCTCAAGGTCTGAATGTTGTATTCGCAGTTAGTCAAGCATACAGACTACACGCGACATACCCTAGTAACGTGGCGCCTCCCTCAACGATTTTCCTTCCCTTTACAAGGCCAAGGAAATTACCTCCCGAAATACGAATGCTGATGCAAACCGCAGGTCCGATAATCAAACCCCTTCTTCGCCAAAATATTCCTCCATCAGCGCCTTTTTTCTAAGGCCAAGCAGCACTGTTTCCATCTCCTGTCTTGTTGGCATCTTGGGCGGAAGAAGGTTCTCGGTGACAAGGAAAGGTATATATGACGCGGCAGCAGCTGCGTGTGCCTGTACGGCGTCCATAACTGCAGGGGTCCCGACAGGTTTTGACTCCTCGAATTTTTTGAGTCGTTTCGGGTCATCGTCTGGGGGAGCCATATCAATGTCACTCCCACCTTCGACCCCATCGTCTGTTTGGCGTTTCGTCGGCGAGCCCTGCACATCGAGTTGTTGAGCTGGTAACAAAGTCGATTTATCTGGTCTCGGCATCTCTGGTGTTGGATCATCTTTAGAAAGACCTAGAGCTCCTCGGAGAGTGGAGTATGCCTCTTCCCAGTCTGTCATCACGAAGATAAAATGTCACAAAACGAAAGCACTGGAAGAATCATACGTACCCTGTTCCTCGGCTGCACGCTCATATTGTAGGAGGCTTCTGTCATTTTCGTCAAGGTCACCGTAATAGGACGGACCCTGACTCATGAACTTCTTATAGAATGCAAAAGCTTGGTTTTCTTCCTCTTCTTCTTTCTTTCGGCTTTGGAAAAGTTCGCGAACTCCAGGAAGGTCCTTCGCTCGTCCAAAGTACCTAATTCGTTATGTTCAGCGCTCAGATACACCCGGAAGATTGTGAAGACGAACTTGTAACCCTTAGTCCCCGGAACTTCCTTGCCATCGTCATCCAACATTGCGACATTCCGCCTGTAATTGGCACCTCCAAGGGCCACGATCTGATTTTCCCAGTGACGTTTTTCGCGAAGAAGCTTGTTAATCTCGTCATTCAAGTCTCGAACTTCATAGTCTGACAAGCCAGCTGTATGAGACGCGCCATTAGTATAATATCGTTTCCTTCAGTTGACAATGCACATACTATCTTGAATTTTAGACACCTTCCTACTAATCTCGCGTAGTATTTCACCTCTCCACCTCTCACATTCTCTCAAACTCTTGCAGGCGCTCGCCATTTTTGGTCGGCGGTCTGCCCGCGTCCCGAGACCAAGCTCAGCAGCTTGCGCTTCGCGGAAGCGATAAAGCATAGATTGTGCCTTTTCCTCATTACGAGCCTGTAGATTTCACGGAGTTTAGCTGATATATAAGTAGTGAATATAATACAATACGGACCATTGTAGCAGTCGACCAGTAAACTTGGCTTGTTGAGGCTTTTGGTAAACACAAACAAGCAATTTCCATTATGATCTAATCTGATCTTCTGTTGCCTAATCCTTTTTGTCACTCACAAAAGTGTCCTTCGCGTACGTTGGGTAGTCAAGACGCAGCCTCAACTTTCTGAAATGGAGGAAGGTATAACTCGATGAAAATCTTTGCCATTATCAGATCCGAATCGTCTACAGAAGAAGTCCATTTCTCCAATGTCATCACCACATTCCGAAATTATGCACAGTATTCGGTGCGTCGGTGACCCACAGTTTTCGCTTAATCTAACCGATGAAGGCCAACTATAGCTGGCGGCTAACAATCGACGTCGCAAGGACATTTATCGTCTGCCTCTGGCAGATCAGCAGCTTTTGGAAGTAACTGGGTATAAGAAAAAGCTTGACCAGGTGGACGACGCAATTCTAGCAAATGCACAATTTTTCTCGTCAATAGCGGCTAATCCTGAAATTTTTGGCCATGATGTGCAAGTAGAAGGGGAAGGAGCTGACGAGGAAACGAAAGAAAGTGGAAATGACAGAGAAATGGTATCAGGATCAGGTACAACCTAGTCCTTATGCTGGAACGTTTACCTTCTCATTGTCTTATTATGGCCTAGCAACAGTTGCAGGAAATTCCCATTCGCACACGCACTCGCACGCCCACTCTCACTCTCACTCTCACAACTCTCATGAACACGGACATCCACATGGTCGACGCCAAAAGTATAAACCTACCGATTTTGACATGGACAAACTCAGAAGCACGCTCAAGCAGTTTGTACGAGACTGGAGCGAAGAGGTGCATCACTTGAACTTGGCTAGCTTCGACTTAACCACCGCACTCAACTCTGAAACTCGAAACAGGGCCGTAAAGAACGTGAAGCCTGCTATCAGCCCATGAAAGACGCCTTGGTCCAACACTTTTCAGATGTCCCACTCGAACAAAGGTTCGACCTTCTGGAATTACATGTGGCTTATCATTTCACTGACAATACGGTTGATAGGGGAGGCCTACGAGTCCTAGTACCTGGGTCGGGGCTAGGCCGCCTAGCACACGACGTTGCAAGTATGGGTAGGCCTCTCTTTTGAAATCATGAAAAAGAAATTCTCTCTTATAGAAGGATCTCGACCAGGTTTCGCCTGCCAGGGCAACGAATTTTCTCACTACATGTTGCTCTCATCATTCCTCATCTTGAATAAGTGCGTGTCTTCATTCCGCCACTTATCTTCATGCGACGCTCCAACAAGAATATGAGATCTTTATTTCTTCTTTTTTTTCTGCTTTCTAAGTACTCATCGCTTCACAGGACGGACTCGATCAACAAGTACACGGTATACCCATACGTTCACAGTTTTTCAAATGTGAACTCGCGGCAGACCATACTTCAACCTATAACGATTCCTGATGTTCTTCCCACCGCGCTGCCACCAGGATCTGACTTCTCTCTCGTCGCCGGTAAGCCCTACTGCACTTTTTTTCATCTATCACTCCTTGTTCTCGGCGTTTCATTATCTTATTTCCATTTTGTGTATGTTTTGCGATTTATTTGTTTCTCAGGAGACTTCGAGGAGATTTATGGCGTTGAAACAGACCCTAACGAACCACAAGCCGGCGAGTGGAACGCAATTCTAACATGCTTCTTCATTGATACCGTGAGTACCACATTTCTCTTCCGATATCCTTCGAGCGTTCCAAACGAAAGAACGTGATTTTAAGGCCAAGAATATAGTTAATTACCTGCGCATCATTCACCGTATCCTCGCCCCTGGTGGTGTGTGGATTAACCTCGGTGAGGGCACCCTTCCTGCCCTTTGAAGCTGATGATAGTGAAGTTGACGCCCAATCATAGGTCCGTTATTATGGCATTGGGAGAACAACAATACGAACGACACCTCGATTGAGCTTGATCTGGAAGAAGTGAAAGCGTTAGCAAGGAGCATTGGCTTCAACATCTCTGTGCGTCGAACAGTTCCTACCAATTCCAGATTTGAGATTGATCATTGTGACTTTGATCTTCCTCGTCCTTACCTAGAACGAGCGGACGATTGATACAACATACACGGCCAATTCGGAAGGAATGCTAAGTTATATCTATCACGCAGCGTTTTGGACTGCCACGAAAATTTAGACTTGCAAAGCTTCAAATCTCGGTGTAATCTTTCAATGAAAAGTCACTTTACACCATATTCCGGCGGTATTAGCTTATTGATTCTTTTACATGCATCTACGTGGAAAACGGCATTGAATGATTTAACTTTCGGTATTATTGCAGCCGATAACACACATGTACTCGTACTGACATCGTCCTAAAACCCCGCTGGAAGAGTCAGTCAGGTACATTCTCCTCGTGCTAAGTCAAAGTCAAATCTCTTTCAGCAACAGACGCTCCTCTTGAGCATCATACCCTGGTCTCCCCGATCCGATCCTGATCGCTCCGCTCTTTTACTTTCCCCTTCTCCATCATCTCCCTCATTGCTCTCCTTAGCCTCTTGCTTTCCCGAATCCCGAATCCCGACCTAAACACCATCCTCACTTCTTCCAAGCTAAGCCCCGCCGTCTCTGGGAAACATGTGAGTACAAACATCCATCCAAGGAGACAGAGGCCCGCGTAGAATCCAAATGCGCCGGCCGGGGTGATCTTTTCCATGAGAGAAAGATAGGTGGAGCCAATGAGAAGATTTCCAGCCCAGTTTGTGGCAGTAGATAAGGAGGTACCAAGGCCGCGTACTGCGTTTCCTTTCGTTAAAGATCTCATTGGGGTGAAGGAAAGACAACAAACCTTCGAGACCGAAGAGCTCGCCTTGCTGCCATGGGACATTGCCGAGTCCGGTTGCATATGATGCGACGAAGACGATCATAGACACCAAGACGATAGCAGACCAGGTGGTTGAGTATTGAGTGCCATCGATGAGATTGCCACCCGTCCTCCGCGTTAGGTCTGCGAACCGATACTTCTATCACGCAATGTGCTTGAATTCAAAAAGGAAAACTTACAGTAAAATGAAATACTGCCAAGCGTCAGACCAAAGATCATACCAGGTGAACTCCAAACCATTATCTTTCGTCTCCCAATCCGATCAATCCATTTAAGGGCAACAAGAGTGAAGACGAAGTTTGTCCCAGAGATGATGAGGCCAACTGCAGTAGGCTGGTCGAAGCCGATCTCCTTGAAGAGAGTGGCAGAGTAATACATGAGTGTGTTGAATCCACAGAGCTGCTGGAATGCTTGCATGCCGCAACCGACAACTATATTCCAAGTCAGTCAATATGCAGAGTTTAGGAGCTGGAAGGAAACGTACTAAGCGCTCGTCGATTGACGGCATCGAAAAACATAGACTTGCATCGTTGGAAGAAAGTGGTGGTGTTGGTAATCTCGATGCTCTTCTGAACCGCCACATGTAGGACTTTAACCTGGAATAGTCTGTCTGAGACGAGAGATACAACAACGTGTAAGGCGTTGCACACCTTGAGTTTGACCTCCTCGGGCCGCGCCAGTGCATAAATCCTCGATAGTACGATATGAGCTTGATCCATGTCACCCCGACGAATCAGAATACGTGCTAAACAGATCGGAAATTCAGAATGGGATCACAAAAGGGTGATCAAGGAGAAAGCTTACGACTCTCAGGGAGGAAGAATAGAAAAAACAATTGGATGCCTGCAGGAACAGCACCAAGACCAACCATCCATCTCCAACCGCCATTGACGTTCTCAAAGCCAGCCCCAATACCGTATGCAATGACTTGACCGAGGGTAATCATAACTACACTAGTCCCATAATGTCGGCCTCCGCATGTTTGTAACATGAATTGACTCACTTGAGCACCACCATCCGACCGCGAAGGCGAGTGGGTGAAAGCTCTTGAATATAGAGGGGAGAGATACACGCAGCGAGACCTACGCCAATACCAATGAGAAAGCGACCGCCAATCTGTGGATCTTTCCTTCCAATGGCAGAACATGCAAGATAAGGAAGGGCATACCATGCTCCAGACAGTATGACAAACGGCTTGGCCGATGGCACCTCCAATGAATATGATATCCGCAATCCCCAATACTAGGCGACGACCTGTCCAATCTGACATAACTCCAGCTACTAGACCTCCAAGAAGGGCTCCGAGAGTGGTTGACGAGGTTATGAATTCCTAATTCGAACACATCAGTGCCAAAAGAACGACTGCCTCGATCGAAGGAGACATGAACCTTTTGTCCATTGGTCAATTGAGCAGGTCCAAGGTCTGACCCAATGGAGACGAGCGCCCCGGATATCACACCAGTATCGTATCCTAAGTTATGAGGATCAGCACAACGTTCAGAAGCCAACAGGACAGCGCGCACCAAACAACAACCCGGAAATTGTCGAGCACAGAACAAGTATCCAAACAAACCATGTCGTCTTTTCCTCTCCCTCTGCGACCACAGCCAACTCGCTAATCTCCCCCGTGTCCATGTCACGCGCAAGTTCTGCCAGGTCATCTGTACGCTTCTCAAGTGAACCTCGAGACTTGTCTTCTTCGCCAGCCGGCATGATACTTTAGTGTCGAGTAAGTCTAGTTCCGTGATCTGATTATATTCTCAAGGATAACTTGAAAATCTGGTCATGAGGACGTTGTAGAGGTCATGGGCGCCGAAGAAGTCGGCCTCCGTCCTCCTCCGTCCCTGCCCTATCGTTCCGAACTCCACGTGGGCTTGCGACTACAACCATTCAAGATCAGAATAACATATCGATATACAGATAGAACTCGACCTGGTTCCCATTTACATAGATGGATATGCTGACTTGGAATTTTACGCGGTTGGAAGCGATTGTCATTCGATTGTGCGGACCGGCAGATGCCGACATCCAGCATACGTCACAATCGAGATCTCTCACACGAAGGTTGTCTGCAATTGTTCTGATTTCTTTCTTGTATGAAGCTATTTAGGTAGTGAGGCGCAGGTCAAGACCTTTTTGGGCATTTGGGCATTAGGATGTGTTCTGCCGACAGCTTCCGGATACCTGCTTGTCGAGTTTATGAATAGTCACCTCCAGAAATTCAATACTCGCACTACCTCGCACTACGACACGACCTGTGTGGTGCTGTTATCTGCTATTGTTTCTTATTGTTTACATTTGCAGCAATGACTCGTTTTGATCCCTACGTCAGTAGACTACGCTTCGTAGATACACTCCGTTGTGTACGTTAGTGCGCACATTCAGGGCACGAAGACGACCAGAAGAATATTCACAATTAGCTTTCCGAGTTCTCCGTTCGACACCAAGTAAACACGTTCTTTGCCCGCAATCGCGATCGATGCATCCCAACCTGTGAGTACAGTGATTTTGGCCTCGGCAAGTGGAATAGCACCGTTAATTTCCACTCTCGCGCGCAGGTTCTCTGCTCCTTGTGTCACAGCACTAGCAAGATGGGTAGCGCTAAAAGGACCTCGTACGGGTGGAACGTCCGATGCCCTGCCAGGAAAGAGGTGACCCCACAGAGGATGATCCTCTGCAATATCCTGACTGACAAAGTCCACTGATCGATCATTCGGCCAGATGTATCCTCCTGCTGTCCAGTGCAGTTGAGGGGACAACTTGTAGAGTTTAATAGCATGATAGAGAAGGGAATCGCCGCCTCTCAGCTGACAAGATAGGCACCATTAGTCATACAGAGGAAAAAGACATGAAAAAAAGCTTACAAGAGGAACGACAGATTCCGCGAGCGACTCTGCAGGATTGATGGAATAGTCAAACTCGAGACGGAAGGCAATCTTGTGGCCCCGAGAAAGATTCAAAATAGAGCCTAAGCGATCTAGGTACTCGTCACTGGGGCGGATTAGAGGCTCAGATCCACTTGGTCCGAAGCTCCGGACAAACACACCATAGGAAATCGAGATGCGGCAACCTCTCTGAACTGGTTCGACTTCATATTCACAGTCTGGGAGGAAAGCCGTCCACTCGATCTCGTCGATCTTTCCGCCCCGTCCAATGTACTTCTCTTGGGATCCTTGAGAATTTCTAACGATGAGGGCTCCGCCTTCAAATCGCGAAGGGAGAGTGACGATAATGGTGGCTGTACGACCATCCTGCCTCAGTGAATGCGGCTGGATATCCAAGCGACTACCAAGGTCCACTATCTCCAGCTTATCTTTAACCGTTGACAAGTAATTTCCGTGGGGAAGATTGGGGAAGAGGGTGTTACGCACGGCGTCGAGTATGGGATGGTTGGTCAAATCAAGGGAGAAATTGATAGGAAGGTCAGAAGGGTAGACAAGAGACGGTCGGTTAGGATAAGTGATAAACTCGGCAGATTGATGCGGTCTGGAAGTTGCAATGAGAACTTCAAGAGGAGGAGGCATGTTATAGTCAACATCGACAGGGAAATCTAGCGAATGCGTGATTCCATTCTAGAAATCACCCGTAAGCAGTGGTAAACTACAGGATCTCTGCTAGGATCACATACCTTAGCACGGAAAAAGAGTATTAACTGTAGAGACTCTAATTTCACACGTCCAGAGACGGTAAATGGAGCATTTGTCGCCTCAAGAAGTTGGGATACGTAATATTCACGGCATTCTTGACTATTTTCTTGACCTGGGTAAGGATATGGTATAGATCTGCGGTTTAATGACTTCGATACCCGTTCAATTTCGAATTCTGGGCTCGAAGAAGACTTGGAAAACAAAAGCGGATCAGCGCCATAGTTCGCGGAGGGAAGAATCGGCGAAGGTGCGCGCGAAGTCGCACGGCTGTGAGGTCGAACGTACATGGATAGGGCTGTGAGTGGGGTGGTCGCTGAAGCGGACAAGTGGCCTGATGGTAATGCTCAGGAGATAACGTATTCGTTGATCAGATGAACAACTCTTTTATCGATCGACAAGGAGCTTGCAATCGTTGAGTCCGGAGAGCGGGACGCGGGACGCGGGACCGTTACGTTGTAATTATTTCTAACCCCAACAGACATAATAATGGGTTAACAATGAAATGGGAAGTATTAGAGCAGCAGGTCTGAGGATATGTACTGCATCCACGGGTTAGTGTTGCCGCAAAGCAAAGTCAAAGCCGGTTTAAAGTGAACGACCCTGACTTTAAATTACATTAATCTACTTTAAGGCAACAACATCCGGAATTGCCAAACCGCAATGCTGCCACACATCCTGAAGTACCACTTGATATGCTAGAATTCCTAGTGTATAGAATGTACAGAATTATACATATTACACTAGCTCAACAGCTGGTGACAACAGTTGGCTGACATCGACAATACAATCAGACTCTTCTGCGCGTGAAATCAAACCATCTGTAAAGTCCAAACGCTCAGAACGGAACATGAATTTGAGCAGCTGAAGTGTCTCCATCATTAAAGGAGAAAGCCTAGAGCGTCGTAGCATGTCTGTTTCTTTGCTTGAAGAGAAGACACGCTCGCAAGGAACTGATGATGCCTGGACAGCAAGGACATCCAGCACCACTCGATACATGAATGGATACTTCCACTTAGATATCTAAATTAATATATTAGTGTAAAATTGTATCTATTGGCTAGAAGAGGAACATACCGTCCAAAATCTACATAAATCAAATTCTGCAAGTTCCTTTTTATCTTCGATCACACCATCAGAAATATAGTGGTTCCACTCCTCAAGGACTTTACGCTTGTCCAGAGCTTCCTGGTCCTGTGGAGATAGTGTCGGAGCAGTGGAACTTGTGGTGTTGTCACTGATTGATGAGATTATAGATTCCATTGAGAGTTCACGCTCAATGGCATCAAGACGTGCAAGACCAGACCTCTGTGAACGTGCAGAATGTGATGTAAATTGTGCACTAACAGGCTGAGTGGGGTTGGTAGAGATTTCATCCACTTGCTTTGAAGTTTCACGGAGGGCACGACAGTGATCAAGGAGCTTCAAAAATATAATCAATGATCTTGAAAACAACCAGTGAATGGCGATTTGTAAATATTATCCTTCCTTATTGAGGTAGAATTGAACCCCCGCCCAGACGTGCCTGACACCGTCATTGCGTCCCACCACAGGCCTCGCTCGACACGGCCATAAGCTATGTTTCTATCTATGGTCATCTCTACCAAACTAGCTCAACATTCCTGCCTCGTTCTCTATGTCGGAACTTGTTTTTAAACTCGTTAACTTCTCACCTCTTAGTCACTTGGACTCCAGAACTCAGATGAGGAGCCAGAGAACAGAGAGTCTGTGCCCAGCCAGTGAAAGCGTGGACGACCTGTTCGCTCTAGGAGCTTGGAAAAGCAGCATGTTGACGACAAGATGCAAGATCAACCCAAAAACGAGGATCTGGACCAAAATAGCGTGCACGGGCAGAGCAGCCACTCTCGAATGGAGCAGGGTCATCAGCTGGATGCCTGGGGTACCTCTGGTAAGCTTCTTACTATATCTTGTGTTAAAACACATTTCTCACTCTTTAACAGAAAATACCACCAAAACAATTCCATGCTTACAACTGCCCAAGGTCCAGCTGCTGATGACCTTACAGAATTACAGCTTGCAAGATGCCCTTGATGATTTTGAGAAGACTAAGATGGTACAATGATATGGTCTGTCTCAATTGAAGGATTTAGGACATACCTTGATCATATCAGAGGGTGCCTTGGATTGCATTATTTCATGCACACACTACTTCAAAATTCAATCTCTGGAGGATTTAGTGTGAGAAACATATTGAAATGAGTCTGCACAGTACTAACGTCAGTTGGGAGTTTCAAAATTTCTACGATATCATGAATAGCAAAACATCGGCACTACCTTTTGCCAATCGGACTTTAGGAGCCAGTCCCATAACTTCCAAATAATACATCACTAGGGGAATTCAGCATAAACGAATCCGTTGATTCAAAACGACTGGTTCAAAGTGGTTAGCTGTACCGTCGATTCAAAATTACTTGTACCTGTTGTTTTCTTTCTGAATCGATTCAGTTAGAATTTGAGGCGGAGTTTCAGAGCAATCGGCAATGTCCTGTATGATGCATGCGCCTCGAGCACATTACTATCCTTGTCGTGTCCGATATCTTGATCTTCACCTGTGTCTCATTTTCTATGTCAGAGTCTCCTCCAGGCTCTCCTCTTACCCTACTTAGGGCACAACTACTTGTTGAAAAGGCCAAGAATAAAGGCAAAGGCTGGAAGAAGTCTGCTTCAAAGACTAGTAAACCAGCAGGTCAGACGGAAGCTGAGGATGTGGGATCAGATAAGGAGAATGAGCATGATGACAATGGGATAAGGTGAGTTTGATGTCATCTCTATTATATTTGCTTTTAAACATGCTTCAGCTGGGCAAAGGATCATTCCCTCACGGACAAACTTTTGACTATCATTGAAGATCATGTTTGCTATCGACAAGCTTTTGGTTTTAAGGGAGGTGATGTCTCAGGTGTAACTAGTGGTGGTCTCAGCATTGCCTGGATCTGCCGTAACATTGGAGAAGAACTATTTCCGAAGTATTCTGGGGTTGTAGATAAACTTGGCACATCTATCAAGAATCGTGTTCGCAAGTAAGTTTTTATTGGATATGATAGATAGAGATCACAGCTAATTCTTCTCCTTCAGCTTGAAGAAGTCTTATTCAAAATATCATGGCGAATTGGGGAAAACTGGGCATGGGCTCATCATGGAAGAAGATTGGATGATGGAGATCATTCCTGGTACTCCCATCAGCAATGTTTATGGTGTCCCAACTACTTTATAGTTCTTCATGATTTTAACGTCTTTTTAGAGAAGATGAGAGTCAAATTTCCTTGGTACAGGCGTTTGCATCTCCTTCTTTGTGCAAGTCCTGTCTATGACACATCTGCTCTTGCAAACTCTACATCACAGCTGGATACTGGAATTCTTTCTTCCAAGATTTCATCAACCATTGTTTGCTATTCTCCTGAGTGGGATGTGACCGCTCTGGATGCTAGTTTTGATGATGACAATGAACAGGATACTCGGACATCGCTACCATCAGATGATATCAATACGACATATACAGCTACTTCATTTAGTCTGGCTACACCCATAGCCACTCCATTTACACCTCCTTTTATGCCACCTTCTCATCTTCCAACCTCTGAAACAAGAGCTACCATAGCTTCGAAATTGATCAAGCCCAAAAATGCTATGCAGCATGTCAAGGATCTAACTGAGATTCATCATGCATCTCGTGTGGAAATCGAACGCATGAAAGCTGAATCTAAACGACAGCGCACTGCCCTTCACAGTGAGAGTCTTCTTGCTATTGAAAAGCTCAAGGCTGAGGATAAAGAGCACCAACGTCACCATGAGCTTGAGCTCTTGGACCGCCAGATTTTGCTTGCAAAAATCCAGGCTGGTTCTCGTCAAAACATGTTGGATACTTCACCAAGTCGGGCAACTACTTTTATGTCCCACAATCAGGCTGAGTCATCACAGCTTTATACTACCTTTGATAAATCCGTTCCTAGTCTTGAGGATTTATATGATTCATAACTTCACCTTATGTTACATATTAATTTTCTACTTCAATATATGCCAATAAAGCCTTTTTCAACTCCTCTCTTTTAATTTTACCTTCCAATAATTCAATTTGCTCATTTTCCGCATATGCACTTTCTGTCATTGCAAGAACCTGTTGTCGTGCCACCTCCCATTGAGCACGTATAGCTTGATCTTCCTCCATAATATGTTGACCTTCAATAAAGAATTGGTCCGCCTCAAAATTTTCCCAAGCTTCATGGCCAAGTGCAAAATTATGAAGATGTATGCAGCTTGCAATCCATAAAGTAGCAAGCAAATGATCATCTTCATTGTCAATGCGTACTCGCATTCCACAAAGTGATGACCAGCGTCCCTTGAGATATCCCATGCAGTGTTCAGATCGAATTTGAATCTTTGAGACATAGTAGTTATGACTTGAATTGATGGGTTCATTGTGCTCTGGCCTGCAATAAATTGTTAGTTTTTGAGATGTCTTTTTCATTATGAAATACTACATACTTCTTATATGGTGCCTGGCACCAGTCCTTCAATGGATATGCAGAATCAGCCCATATAAATTCACCAGGGCTTAGAAGCTCCTGATGCTCAATAGGGAGGCGTGTTTGACTCCAAGCAGTAGCATCATGTTGGCTTCCCAGAAGCCCAATCCCATATTCCAGAATTCTCAAATCAGGACGAGATATAATCTAGAAAATAATCTATAATATAAGTGCTTTCAAATACCAGTTGTGCAAAGACATACCTGTACATTCATCAAGTAATTTGATTTACGATCAAAGTAGGTGTTTCCATAATGGTGAGGTCGTTGGAAAAGTGGAACCAGTGTCCCATCAACCATGAGCCACCCATCATGCCATGCAGGACAAGAATTGCCTTCTACCCAGGCCTTTGCCTTCTCAATTTCTTCCATGCTTGACCAAGGCATGATTGCAGCTCAAAACCGAGGATCACAAAGAGCAGCCATGACACGCATTGTTACGTTGCGTATAAAGCCATATGATACTCCTGCCCACAATGCAACCTTCATAGTGCTTGCAGCATTTCCATAATGTCCAAAACGATAGAGTGCAATGGCAACCTGACGTTCAATAGGCATTTGTGGTTTATTAGAATTGCTGTGGAATACATGATGGTCTTTGATGGATTTAATGAGATCATCGAAGCAGGCAGGTGTAACACGCAGATAAGAATGGAAGATTTCAGGACGAGAGATGCGATGGTCATCAAGTAGAAGTCGAAGATTTTCAGTAGTCTTTGGGATGTGACGACACTCATCAATGTATCTTGTAGAATACAATTCTTCCAGAGAAGCAATGATACCATCTCCAACAGGGTCCAAACCAGATTCTGAATCAGACTCGGAAAGAGGGAGGAGTGAAAGACCAGGAGAACTGTCTGCTGGTAGAAAGCCCATCATCTCCTCATCTGAGGAGGCCAAGTCTGAGTCAGATTGATAGGCTTCAGCCTCAGCTTTCCCAAGCAGGTGGACAATATAGGCTTCAATTAAATCATTTGTAGTCTGCTGCATGTCTGTGATGCAAGGCATGCTGGTAGGATACACGACCCAATCTGATAACCAAATTGTTCTCAATACAAACTCCGAACGTAATTGAACCAATTCACATTGAAAAATGTAACGATCCGTACAAATAAGAATCGATTCACTTTCTAAAACCTCGACCAAATCCATCGTTTCGAATCGACGGATTCGTTTATGCTGAATTCCCCTACTGAGCTAACTTAGTGAATGGTGAATGTGTTGCTGCGTCGGAACAATGCCGGTTGGACATGTTCCAAAAGTTGGGAGTTTCAAAACTTTTGTCACGCATGGTAACGCTGACTCCTACAGGCGATTTCCATCTCCGCTCTACAGTACTTCCTTGTTGATTAAACAAACGTAATGCATCACATTGCGGACTTCAAAATCTGATCAACATCAAATCACACATTGTCACGCCCAGACACTCTATCCCTTGTATCGAGTGCCTCGTGGCTCAGTGTACTCAAATATTTTGAATATAGCATTCGTGAGATATAATTATGAATTCTGGAAAATTTGGTGGTTGTATGTTTGGTAATAAATGAATCCGGAGCTGTTCAAATTTTCTTTTCTCAAATTTCTCATCTTGATGGCTATATCGCAACCAAGATATAGTCAAATCCTTTCATTTTTTGTGTGAAATACATTGCATTCGTATAGACCTAAGATGTTACAAAAAGGATCAGTGACCCCATGGCTGTGATCTCTTGCGATTCTGCATTTTGAAACTCCTAACCGTTTTGAAAGCCCTAACACGTGTTAGTATGAAAAGCAGATAGTTGCTCTTATTCTTCAGCACCAATCCCCATCACCTGCTTCCACTCCAATCTCAGTTACACTAATGTACCCAATCATATTCAATGTGGCTTCAGCATCAAGGTCTTGTACTCTGGCAAAGTGTAGTTTATGTGGAGCAATAAATCACACTAGTGAGTTCCTGTTAGCTATAGCCTGTTTCTCAGTGCTTGATCTATTTGAAAGCTTCAAGTTGAATCTGCTCAAGCTATACTTGCTCTATTGCCACCATGTCTTAGAAGGAAAATTCCCCATTAGTATCTATGACAAATTTATGCTCAGATCTTCCTTTGCCTCACACCCAGCTAAAAGTTATTTTAGTCACCCACTCTTTGATTAGTCTAGCATATCATAGCTCTACTATTGACATTACCAGCTTAAAGATACTCTTTTTGTACTAGTCCATCATATCACTGATAATGTCATCTAATTCTATCATGGTCTTACTATTTTCATTATCATTTCCATCTCCCTCCATTGTATTGCTTGTACTCATCATCTCTCTCCCCTTGTCAATATAATCTGAAAGGCAGCTTCAAATCAGCAAAACTTTGTGTCATGTCAGGAGTGCCATGAGCACTTGTCAAGTGTGTAAGTATTAGGTTCTTTTCCATCACATTATTTGTGTTAAGATAGGGCTCATGTAAAACGCGCCTATGTCACGTGCCCAAGCGTGATTTTGCGTGACAATTTGCGATAATCTTAATGGCGCTGTCCTGGGGAAATCAAGGATTCTATTCATGCAGTCCTTTAGACTTAGTGGTTGGCTAGGTCTCTGTGCAAACTGATTTTTGATATATACCTTTTTGAAAGCGCTATTAACAAAATACCTCTGAACTAAGCCCTTTTCTCATCATATAGGTGTTTTGGGGCATGTACTACTTAAGTACAGAGGACATAGAGTCTTACCAGAGTCATTGATGCAAGACTTAGAGGATAGCAAAATGGCTCAAAAGTAGGTCTAATTCACATGTGTATACAACTTCTTCCATAGGATGCGTCACTAATTAATCCCTGGTCACATCAAGTTACATCATGTGATGTAGGCACGTTTTACATGAGCCCTATCTTACAATAAACCTGAACAAAGAGTGAATCCTTGGTGATTCAAGCAACTGTGTTGTTTAAACTCTCACCACTATATACATCAGTGTAAAAATTATTCAGTTTAATGTACCAGTCGATGGCCTAAAATTTACTAGGGTTTTCTGTGGAGTTGACAAGCATGTGATATCAAATGCTTTGTTAAAGCTCATGGAAAAATTCAGGTAGATGTTGGCTGGAAATTGAATTATATAATGACCATACTTGTGCTTTTCTGTGGCACAAAAGATAAAATTCATGAAATTAGACAAACTTCAACTTGTTCAATGTCTCATTCATTCATAGCATATGACAGCTCTTCATAGAGTAAAAAGTATTTGTTTAACAACATAGCATTTTCAGGTTGCTGATAATATTGGATTTTGGGCTGGTGTTGAAGGCACATGGCATTGGAAAAACAGCAACATACCTTTGAGCTAGATCATCAACAAGCATATGAAGATGCTTCAAAGATGGCTTGGAGGCTGCAGAAGCCTCCAGGGTGTCAGGTACCGCTGACCTCGGGGGCTTCTTCCAAAGCAGGGGCTTACGGATGCGAACTAGATATAGCTAGATACACGCACGCTAGTGCCAGAGAGCGAAGTCCGGGACGAAAGGGAGTGGTTCTCCGGGATGGTCCGGGAGGGTCCGGGGTGGTCCGGGGTGGCGAAAGGGTTCTAAGGTGCGAAAAGAGTG
>JABAJZ010000193.1:0-17057 GCA_018857265.1 Termitomyces sp. T32_za158 | reverse complement strand
GGGAGGAAGAGAGAAAAGACGGGTGCGATGCCCTCTGGGGTTGCAGGGTCGTTGGAGGCGTACTCGTGGAGGAAGCCTGCGGCGGTGAGGACAAAGAAGGACTCGCGGTAGGCGCGTGTGAAGCGTTTCTTGCGCTCGAGGTAACCGGTGTGGACGGCGAGGACGGAGGGGTCTTGCTTGGAGGGATAGTTGATGTTGGCGGGGTTGCGGAGGGGCGTGTCTGGGTCGAGGAGGTGGTCTGAGCGCGCAGAAAAGGAGATCCACTCGCGGTCTGGTGCAAGCGAGGACATGCGCGTGGAGAGTGCACGTGATGTGTCTTGTACGGCGAGGATAGAGCGGGAGGACCACTCGTCGTAGGTCTGCCAGGCGGACTGGATCGCGCGGACGATGCCTTCTTCAAAGTGGGCCGAGTTTTGCTGCATGATGATGATGGACTTTTGGAGAAGATTCTCCTCGTGGACCTGGCGCTGGAGCTGGCGTTCGACGGCCTGGTTGCTGACGAACCTGGGCTGAGTTAGAAGGGGAACAACGAGGGAGCATGAGACGCACGGATCCGTCTTGTGTGTGACGCTCATGGGCCGGTTCTTGAAGCTGGAGATGTTGCTGGACAGCTCGGCAATTAGACGCATGGACAGCTCGCGCTCCTTGGCGACGCTGGTCGCGAGCTTGCCAGTGTCGTTCTGGACATTCTGGGGGACGGTCAGTGCGGGCCGGGCGGAAAGACGAATCAGACCTTGATGTGGGCCTTGATTTCTGTGCGGAGTTTCTGGAGATGCTGCACGATGGAGCTGTCGATTGTGCGGCCGAGGTTTGCGTGCTGGTCCGCGACGATGCGCGTGTTGTCGCGGATGCCGTAATAGACATCCTGCAGACCGCCTTCGCCGAGGAACTGGTGGCCGGCCCGGAAAGGCACCTGGATGACGGCACCGAGGCGGGTGAGCTCCTTGGCGGTGTTGTTCTCAATGTCTGCGATGCCCTGCGAAATGTCAATAGGGGCAGGGCAAAGGGGCGTGACTTGCCTCGAAGTACGCGATGAGCTGCTTGACGATGGCCTTCCAGGCGACGAATCGGTCGATGAGGACGTCGGACGGCTGGAGATCGTGCGGGGCAATGTTCTTCTTGATCAGCGACTGGTTGCGCGAGACGGACGAGCCGTGTCTGCTCGACGTCGACCGCGAGAGGTCGTGGTTCATCCTGACGTCAGCTGCAAACACACCACAACACTGATGGGCGAAAAAGTGAGTTGCGTGGCACTTACAGCCAACCGGAACCAAACACGACGACGACGATGAGCAGCCTCCAGAACCTCGCAATCTCCCTCGGCGCCATGCAGGGTGCGTGTTTGACTTTTCTCACGCTTGCGTCGCTCACTGCGCACCAGTCGCCCGCAAAATCCCGTTTGACGATCCCCAGGTGCTCGTCTATGTCCGCATAGCCTATGTCGTCGCCCAGGTTGTCGTCATTGGCACATACTACTACGTCTCTCTCAAGGTACACCCGCACGTGCTCTCTCTTTCCTCTGCTCACTTTCCCAGGTCAAGGCCAAGAACGACCAGTCTGTCCTCAAATACGGTCAGTCCCGTGCCTCTCTCCCATTCCCGCGCTCACTCTCTCCAGTCGAGGCTCCTTCCCCCTTTGTGCGTTCTCCTCTGTCGTCTGCACAGCCCCCTTACGCTCCCTAGTCCCAAGAACCCGGCCAACTCGTCACCACCACCGTCCGCGACTACGACCTCTCAGAAACTTCCAAACTCGTGCGCACTCCTGTCTGCCTCCTATGCCGTCCCTCACCCTCCCTCAGCTCCGCGCAGCCTACATGGGCATCGCCATGATGGCGTTCATGCACCTCTACCTCAAATACACACAGCCCCTCTTCATCCAGGCACTCATGACACTCAAGAACCTCTACGACGCCAAACTCGTCGCTATACACGTCCTCGGCAAAAAAGCAGACGGAGACCTCAAGAGACCATTCAAGACTGCCGGCATGTTTGGAGGTACGCAGCGCTCTCCTTCCCTGCCCTGCCATACCCCGCTCACCCTCCGTAGCACCCCCATCAGGGCCCGCGACCGACGCCGCATCCATCGCCGAAGCCGAAAAGCGCATCGGCAGCAAGAAGGAAGAGTAGTTTTACCACGTCTGAGCTTATCTTATTCCGGGTGCACACTGGGTGTAGCGAAAAATCTGTCTCCTAGCTATTTGTTATTTGGATAAATTGCTCTTTGTCAATCTACTGAAGAGACACGCTGTAGTTGTTCGTCACCAACACCGCTGATCCTGTGAACGGCTCCGTCCCCGATTGAATCGCTTGCACGTACTGATCCTCATCAGCCAAAAGTCACCGCTTGACGAACATCAACTCACCTGCGTAGCCGCGACACCCTGGTTCGCCACGAGGTAGTCTATGCAAAACTCCGTCAGATGTGCGTCCGGACCAACGCGACGCGTCACGCACTAAAGAACTCTTTCAAGTCCGCAGAGAACGACGTGATATCCCCGGACGCGCTAACGAACGAGATCACCTGCCAGTTCGTGTTGGGCCCGCGCCACAGGTTCCACGTGTGTCCCGCGACCGACACCCCAGACGCGATCTGCGACCCCACCGGCTGGATCCTGCTGCGCTCAGCACCCCGTCGTAGCATAGTACAAAAGAAAGACCTACCCGCCGAGCCCGGAGAGCCATATCATGCTGTGTGTGCGCGCGGGTGAGTGTCGCGTACTAGTCGCATGTGAAGGACTTACATCTCGTATGACGACGCGGTCGACGCGGGTTCGCCGGATGGTGCGGTGCCGAACCAGATGTCGTAGCTACCAATGGTGAGCGGAAGTCGTGAGGGACCAAGTGCAACTCACGAGACGTCCGCGCGGATGCCGGCGGATTGCGATTGGTACGTCCAGTCCCATGTCGTCGGCGCCGACTGGATGCTTTGGAGCTGTCGCAGGTCTTGGGGTTACTACGCGCGGCGGCGGCGGAGGGGGTACGCACCTGTTTACCCTTTGCGTTGTTCGCAATGACGTTCGCGTCTGGTGGTCGTGAGGCAATACACTTCAAACAATTTGGAGCAGACTCACAGCTCTTGACGTTGTTCTGGTTGTTTGCCCAGTTCCACGTCGTAGACCACGCGACGTTGTTACCCGATGCGCTGTTCAGCGTCGACGTCTGGCTGCCTACGCCCGAGTCTGTTGCGGGTCGTCAGCGCCAAGCGTGTGAGTTTGGAAGCGGAAGCGCAAGGGTAAGTAAGTAGAAGCGCAAGTTTAAGTGCGTGGAAGTTCAAGTGCGAGCGCAAGTTCAAGTGCGCGGAAACACAAGTGGAAGTGGAAGTGGGGGAAGGCGCGGATGAAGCAACGTACTGATTCCCCAGAGGTTCTGGCAGAGCGTATACGCCCCCGCGGGGAGACAGTCAAACTGCCCGGTGATGGTCTGTGCGAGTCCGCCTGCGGCGAGCGCAAGAGCGAGGACGGTGTGTTGGAGGAGATGCATTGTTTCTATCGGTGGGTGAGTGGGGGCGAAGGAGTGGTGGTATTTATGTGTTTCAATGCTTCGATGATGGAGGTCGGATAAACTTGTAGTAAGAAGACGCGGTGAGACGATGTGTGTGCGAGGTATGCCCGATGTCCACGACAAAGGCGTGTGCTGCAGGGTGCGAACGCGGGAGTAAGTCGGACGGTGCGCTCTGGCCTTGACGACGAACGAAATGTATGTACTGTATATGGTGGTGCGATCTGTATTCTAGTTCTCATTCGCTTTTCTAAGGCTGTGGTTGAATCCGGGATTTATCCAGCATGCTCAAAGGGTCCCCGACAAATATGCAACGTCAGGAAAATCGCAATGACGACCATTTCAAGCGTTCATGTAAATACTGGAATATTCAATTTAATGTAACATGTAGAGGGCGAGTGTCCCTGGCCCTGCGAAGTCCTGTAGAAAGCATGGTATGGCATTGGTAGCTTAAATCATATTTAATTGTTCGTGTGCTTGGCATTTTGATTCGCAGCGACGAGAAGGAGTTCGCGGGATTTTGGCGGAAAAATGTCATGGCGTAGTTGTTACAGCGCGCGCCCGTGCGCGCGGGGTATTACGAAGGATACATGTGGTAGAGGTAAATCTGGACACCTATCTCGCTAGAACGTCTCACGAAAAGGGAAGACAATTGTCTTCACCTTGGGCTTGTTTATGTTGAAGAGCCTGGATTCTGCGACGGTTTGGAATCTGGTACGATAACAACTATCACGATATCCAGGTCCTCTCACCGGAAACCAGTGAACTTTCTCATACGCCTGTGGGGATGTTTGCGTTGCTACAATGACGCAGAGTACGTCAGACGTCGCCAAACGACCTCGGATCTGGTCCAACGATTAGAGTCACGCTTTGAGGACAGGATTGGATGCACCTGGATATGCTAGGGGGAAGTGAATACTAGTGGCGACAGTCACGCGGTCGATATAGCAGCGTAAAAATGCGGCCATGATATAGAAAAGAGCGTACGGAATTTTTCGCGAGCATAGTAAACATTGACGGGTGTTCCAAGACAAATCGGCTGAATGGAGCCTCGTGTATTGCTGGATGCGGATGGACATGGAGGACTCGGAATTTACCATTAGTTCGTCTATTTGCAGCACTATCGATCGCAAGAGTTCCTGACAAGGTAGGAGGATTGGGTTTTCAACTGCAGGTACAGGCGCACCCCTTAAATGATCTGACGATCCGATAAAGACCACCGGTCGCCGGCTGACTTTTGACGAGCTATAGATGCATTGCAGGGAAATCTCATGTATAAGGGTAGGTCGAGAAAGTTTGGTAGAGATGTCATCTTTCTGTCTATCTATCAGGGAACTCATCTGTCTTTCGCGGAAAGATCGGAAGCAAAGATTGATTGTGCGATAATCAGTTGAAGGTCTTGTAGCTGATTTTCTGGACTGAAACGACAATTCGACAAGGACGAGACAGCAATTTATATGCGTGAGGAAGCGTACATTCTTCGTGGACGTGTATCAGCAAAAGGTAAGGAGCCCTGTATAGAATCTGAAGACATGAACGGCCAAATTACTGAACCTTTTTAGAAGCGACTGTTCCATGATCTTCCAATCACTTGTACATATTGACATGGACAAGTTTGAGGACCAGGTCGTTGAAATAAGGAAAGAACAGAACAGGTATATTGGGGCCGGTATTACCGTGCGGACAGTCTGGGGATTAGGCTTTCCTGTGATCTCATTCTCGTTCAGGGCCGGTAACGTGAATATACCTCCGTGCTACAGATTACCTATTTTTTTCTGATTTTTGGTTTGGCGTCAAGCAGGTACAAGGAGTACAATTGATACGTTTAATGTTGACTTTGTACAATCGCATGGAGGTCAGCGAGAGATAGCCATCCAACAGTCCCAATTCAGCCAGCGTTAGAGTACAGTAGTTGCTTTCGACATACGAGCTCGAGTGGGAAGAGAACGACTGCGCAGTTCGTGGAACAAGTCCTAATGGGAAGGCTTCTATCTTGGATTCGTCAGTCAGACAGAGAATGTTCGAAAACGGTCTTTAAGTAAGGAATTGCAGCAGAAATGATAGCTTTATGAAAGCATTGACATCCAATATCATTAGATTCGGGCAGAGCAATACAATCAAAGTTAGCGGTGGAAAGAGTCGAGTCTTTAGAGTAGAGATATTTGAGATCGCTTTAAAGAAGAGAAGGCGCAAAGTTGTTCAAACTTGATGGAGTACAGTTGTACTCAGTACATAGGCGCCTCGAAAGGCGCCCAAAAAGTTGCGTGAAAACCTCAAGAGTCGCCACGTGGCTAGCATTTGGACTTGTTTGGCAACATTGCCAAAGTCGTTGGCAACCTGCCTGCCATGTTCTTTTGATGTTCTTGCTCGACTTTTGAAGGTCGCGATGACAAACTCGAATTGTTCTTGATATCAAAGTGTGTGTTATTTCCGATCCAAATTTACCAAGACCTCTACCTCCGCGGAAGCTGTACCATGTACTTTCATTGTTGACATGTAAGTGTTCTCGTGACTCTCTTTAGATGACCAGATATTATCACGGGTTGCAATAGTGTCAACTCTGAAAGCTAACTTTTGGCCTATTCGAAACCCGGTTGGCCTTATGGTTAGCACGGATTAGAGATGGGTTAACATTATCGGTTTGATGTCACTTTAGCTCAGTGACCAAGTCTTGACTAACGTCATCAACGTCACGTATAGATTCACAATTAACTCAACCTGCGCGTCATCAAGCAACGATGTGTGCAAAGGAAGTATGAGTACGACAAGAAAATTAGATTAGATCAACAAAAGTGATCGACGTAACCTTCAAACTGATTCCAAACGCTTTGTTTTAATTGGGTTCTTGATTAAAGGACGCTAATTCATACCTGATTCATACTGACCATGAGCCCAACCGGGTCCCGAATAGGCCCTAAGTTAGAGCTAGGCTGACCTCCTGTCTCACCGGGTTATGAATCCGAGACGTTCATTTAGTATGCGTCTATGAAAACAGTCACTAAAGCTTTGTGTGTCTTACCTGGTCTAGGTACTGACCTGACAGGCAACAGGAAGAAGCAGATCCAGAGAATGCTTAGTTGGTGCAACGAAACCCCTACCCATAGTACTGATACAGCGAACAAGCTGTGGATTAAAATAGCGTTCTGTCCGCACTCTCGCTGCTCCCTTGAAACACAGTCATGCTAGCCACTGGCCATTGAGCCACACATTATTTTCCACGGAAATACAAGTCGTTTGTCGGTCGACGTTCGAATATCGAGGATATCGAGGGGCCACTTGGTTATATTCCGGTACGTCGCACTCTTGAGTTTTGTTTCGGACGTGATGTTGACGGAGGTTCAAAGTCTCAGCCTGACAGTTCCTTCAATGAGTCGTCACAAGCACGAAAAAGTTGGAAGATTGGGTCTCACGTCTTCACTGCGTTTTTGCGACGGACTGTCAGCGATCACTGCATATCTCCTCGACTGTCATTCGTAATTTCATGTGGACGCGTAAACTCTTTCGATTTTACATCTTTCGTCCATCGTACACATCATCTTCGTAGTAAAAGTTGAGAAAGTCTTGATAAGCTTCAAGGTACGGGCTGGTAAAAAAGAAATCGTGGCCAATGGTGGCCCGGCCTTTCATCGGTGCTCCAGTCTATCGTACCATTGTTCTTCCTCCGGCTGTCCTTCCGTGGCCAATATTTGCTGCCACACAAGCCGTTGTTTACATCGTTCCAGCCTCGGCTCGGGGTAGCCACGACGCTTCGTTCGCATTGCGTTTCACGATTTGCCTCCTCTCTATATGACACTTCAGGTTCAACTTATGTAGAAGAAACGACTGCTATAGGCCTGCTAGTAAGGAATATCTCATCTCCACCATGCTCTCATCCGCTAACTGCGAATGAATAGAACAGCCAAATCAATTCTGATAAAAGTGCAGCTCATAGCTGTCCACAACATCACTGTGACAAGTCCAACCATGCTGATCAATGATCTGCCAAGGGAACTTCTCGCCCGCATCTTTTCGTATATGAACGACTGGATGTGTGGGGAGAAGCCGCTTCGCCATCGCGAGCCTCATTTGTTGACAGACGTATGTGTCAAATGGCGTGAAATAGCACTCAGCGAACGAGGTTTATGGAACAAGCTGATTTATGACTGGAAATTGGAAAGGGGTCAGCGTACGGGGCGCGTCTACGATTACTCTTGCTATAACAACCGACGTCTCTCAACCGCCATTACCAAAGACTTCAGCAAAATGGCGCTCATCAGTTCTTACCTCGAACGTGCAGCTAGCCGGCCCCTCTATCTCATATTCAACCTCCATCCTAGCGAACCCTCCTCTCCCTTCGCGAAAATGTTCCAGCGACACAGTTCATTCCTACGGAACCTGAGCCTCTGTGCTCCTTTGTCTGTGTATCGTGCACTGGCAATGATGACAAGGACTTCGACAGCGCGTAAAGCGCGGTTTCCGATGCTCGAATTCCTCCACTTCTCGATGCCTTGTAAGAACTCAGACAAAGCGTCCGTCCGGAAGTTCACGTCGACGAAGCAAATCGACCTGACGGGATGCATTACGCTGCGTAAGCTGCACGTCGACAGCCCAGATAGGTCTTTTGGATTCATCACAGATAACCTTGTCTCTGGGATCCCGTACTCTCAACTCACGCGGCTCGTGATTACTGATTTCGGTCTATCACTTTTGCGTGGACGTGAGATTCTAACCCGGTGTACGAGCCTCGTTAGTTGTTCCTTGACGATCAGCCAATGGGAAGAAAGAGACGTCATTCCGCTCTATTCAACGCCAACACTGGCGCCAGTGGCCCTTCCGCACTTGCGGAACCTCATCGTTGACTTTTCAGGGATTACGCTGAACGGCCAAATCTCGCCGTTCTTTCAGGCACTGACACTTCCTGCGCTGGCAAAGCTCACCCTCTCCGCTCCACACGCTGCTGATGAAAATATCGTCGGCGAGCTCATACGGCTGCAGCTCCACTCGTGCGCGCCTATACTTATCCTCGGGCTCATTAATGTCACGCTTTCGTATGAGGAGGTCCCTGACTTGTTGAGGCTGCTGCCTCTTCTCCAGTACCTTCGGATCGAGGCTCCTCGTGATGGGCACTGCTACTCTCTTACCAATATATTGAGAGCTATACAGTATAATCGAGGCGAATCAAACAACAGAGCAGAAAACATGCTACCGGAGCTCAAGGAGGTTCATATATCTGACAATCTCTCGGATTGGCATGCTGAGCAGTTCTCGCGTTGGTTGGAGGATGGTTTCAAGCCACAACAGCTTGATCTCTCACAGTTCCTCGGAGATCACGAAGTGCTTGATTATATTGAGAGTAGGTGTTGGCGTGAGGGAACGGCTCGTGGATCTGTTGACACAGTGTTGCAGAGCCTGGATGTTTTTACGATGGTTTGGCGAAACGTGCCAGTGGAGTGGCTTACAATAAATAGGCGCGTGGAGAAGCGAAGGGATGAAATGGAGAAGATCTATCCAATTGGGATTTATCTCCTACTGGAAGGACGTGAATGATCCGATCTTGAAGTTTGCTGTTAGTAGTTTCATGTCTATTGTGCTTATTACACGTTATTTCCAACGAGTGCATAAACGACCCCGGGCTCGATTGACTCTGGTCCGAAGATAGGTAACATCGACGTGACTTGTAGTTTGGTCATCGGACCTGCGCTCGGCCTTCGAACCCGAGGTCAAGTCGAAGCACTCACTATAAAGCCTATCAGTACTCAGTCTCAACCTACTCATGACTCTACGACGAGAACCAGTATTCCCTCCCCTTGACGGCTCAGTGACCGTTCCAGAGGTTATCGACTTCAACTGGCAGCACAATGCTGACCTTCCCATGTTTGCTTATGAAACAGACGGCTCGAGCAAAGCAACCGAGATTACTTTCCTCGAGTTTGGACGAGCATGCCATCGAGTTGCTCATCTAGTTCGGCCCAGTCGTGCTGGTCCAGACGGGGCAATAGTCGCTTTCATCGCATTGGCCGACACAATTGTGTACCAGGCAGTGGTGGTAGGACTGATGATAGCCGGTCTAGTGGTCAGTGCTTCCACTATATAGCTATGGAAAAGAACTAAATGAATGTTCAAAAAGCCATTTCCTATTTCTCCTCGCAATACTCCTGCTGCTATCGTGCATCTTCTGTTGAAAACCTCATGTCATCGCTTGATTACTACCTCTGCAACGCTTAGTAGTCTCCTTGATGGCGTCAAAACCGAGCTCGTTGCCGACTTTGACCTTTCAATAGAGGAAATACCGATGCTCTACCAAATCTATCCCAGACTCGGGAACGAGACTGTCTACGATCCTTTTGAGCGTTATCCTCCGCCTCTTATGCGACCTCACATGTCGGATGTTGCCCTATATCTTCACTCATCCGGGAGCACTGGGTTCCCAAAGGCTGTTCCCCAAACATACCTCATCCTTGCACACTGGGCCGCTTTGCGTGAGTATCATATTTTCATAGATGCTTCCCGCTGATATATCATTGTGCAGCTTCCTTGATCCAGTTCCGTGATCACAGGCCCCGAGTACGGATTGCAGCCATGATGCTTCCTCCATTCCATACACTCGGTATTTACGTTCAGATTCTCTATACAATGTTTGGACTAGTTTCCCTGGGCGTATACCCTCCTCAGGTGACTGCAAGTGAGAGGACGCCGATGATACCAACCCCGGAGAACATTCTCAAACACACCCGATGCTCAGAATCCAATTCTATGATTACTATCCCTGCCCTCTTGCAGGTCTGGGCGCAGTCTCCCGAGGCCGTCGATTTCCTCCGGACGCTGCACTTTGTCGTATGTCGCCATTTGCAATATGTTTGTCCGCGTAGATGTCTGCTCATACAATTCGCTCAGGGATATTCTGGCGGCGCCGTGGCACCAAAGCTCGGCAATTTCATGGTTTCAAACGGTATTAGACTTAACCCTGGTTATGGCGGTACCGAGTTTGGCTCACCGACATATGCAATACCGCGTCCGGGAGATGAGAGCGATTGGGCATATATGGAGTTTAGCGACCGTTCCGAGGTCAGATGGGTGCCTCAGGGTGATGGGACGTTTGAGTGTCAGTTTTTGGTACGTTACTTTGTTGGACTCTGGCTTGTTGATATCGTTATTCGAGCTGGCGCGATTTCAATTAGACTACAGATACGCATTCCCTTGCCGTTGAAAATTTACCTGATGTCAGAGGGTATGCCACTTCTGACCTCTTCGAACCTCATCCTACAAAGCCTTATTTGTGGAAGATGTATGAGTTTCCCCCATATTGCCATGAATTTACCTTACCACCGCTGCAGCGTCGGGCGCATCGACGATGTTGTTATCCACTCATCCGGGGAGAAGACTGTGCCGGCGCCTATGGAGGACATTGTGATGAGTAGCCCATAGTCAGTGTAATTTTGTGCCATTTAATGTGCACCCTGCTCATGTCAATAACAGCGTCATGGGGACTGTCATCTTTGGTCGCGCCCACGATCAGCCCGGTATCCTCATCGAGCCTAAGGAGCAATATGACATTGATATCGCAGATCAGACTCAGGTTGCGAAATTAAGAAACACACTCTGGTATGTCCAGAAACAATCAGCTTATTCCACCCACTCGAATTGAGCATGCGCTCAGGTCCGTGATTGAGGAGGCCAACAAGGTTGCACCGGCATTCAGCAGGATATTCAAGGAAATGATCCTCGTCACTTCCAAAGGTAAGCCTCTCCCTCGAACAGGGAAAGGTACCGTTATGCGGAAGCTGGCTCTCAAGGCTTATGACAATGAGATCGAGAAACTGTAAGTTCCAGACCACTTTTCAAATCTCCCGCAGGTTCTTCAATGACGCTGTCTATAGCTACCATACTGTGGAGGAAAGTGCGAAGGGGGAAGACGTCATACCTCCAATTACTTGGGATGATGAAGGCGTTTGCGCTTGGCTCCTCGAACAGGCTGCAGATATCCATTCAGGAAAAGCATTCGATGTGTCAAGGGATCTTTTCGATCAGGGATTCGATAGGTCAGTCATCCCATACAACGTCTATTCCAACCAATCTCAATTTCTCTGGAAAAGTCTGAGCGCAACAATCCTTCGCCGTCGTATTGCCGGTGCTTTACGTGGAAGCAAGGATAATTCGACTATAAAAGCTGCAGAGAATATCACACAAAATACGGTCTACACATATCCGTCTATTGAAGCACTGACAACATTCCTCGTGAGACTCATTGCTAATCCTGTGGGCTACAAGGGCGGGAAGAACGCAAAGGCAGAAATCGAAGCAATGATTGAGAAGTACAGCGCTGATCTAGAGAGCTTACCCATTCCTACCAGCGGTGCTTTCACTGTGCCTAAGAACAAAGTGGTATTACTCACAGGGTCAACTGGCAACCTTGGTTCGCAGATTCTCGCAGAACTTTTGCTCGATCCTTCAGTTGAGCGTGTGTATGCCTTGAACCGTGCAGCTAAGAGCTCGGATTCAATCCTCGAACGACACACTGAGCGGTTTGTCGACAAAGCTTTGGATTTGGAACTTCTGCGGTCCGACCGGCTCATTTTTGTGGAGGGAGATACGGCAATAATCCGTCTTGGACTATCAGATGAGCTTTATAATGAGGTAAGTCCGTTCATCTCGAACCACAAAAAAGCGTACAGGGCCCATTCAATAACTTTCTCTTCACCTACTCGCAGATCAGGAACTCCGTAACTATTATTATCCACAACGCATGGCGCCTTGACTTTAACCTTTCGCTCACGTCATTCGAACCAAACGTTCGAGGCGTCCGCAGGCTCATCGACCTCGCGCGTTCTGTGCCCCATCCAGAGCTAGTTCGATTCATGTTTACGTCGTCTGTGGCGTCAGCACAAGCCTGGGGACAGCCCGAGGTGCCGTTTCCAGAGGAAATCGCAACGGACGTCGCAGTTGCTGTAGGGAATGGCTATGGGGAGGGGAAATACGTCTCTGAAAGAGTACGCATCAACTTTGTCCTCTATTTTATTCACTTCATCTTCCTGTCAGATACTCGTAAAGAGCGGGATACAGGTTGCCTCTCTCAGGATTGGTCAGGTCTGTGGGGGGCTCCCCAATGGTGCCTGGGCAACGAGTGATTGGTTGCCTATCCTTGTCAAATCTAGCATAGCTCTTGGAGCGCTTCCTCGCGCCACCGGCGTACGTTGTCCTGACCTCTCTGATTTATCATTGATCATTCACATTGGGCTTACGTTAGTTCGTCTCCTGGCTGCCTATGCACGCAGTGTCAAAGACTATCCTTGACATTGCGTTTTCCGCCGATAAACTTCCAGAGGCGATCAATCTGGTCCATCCCCGGCCTGTTCAGTGGAACGGGGTGATAGACGCCCTCAGAGCGATATTGGATAAAGATGGTCCGTTACGTGTGGTACCCTTCCAGGAATGGTTTTCTCTGCTTGAGAAACGCGCCACGAATGCTAACGACGCTGACATTCAAGCTATTGTGAGTATCTTCGATCAAGACCGAACACATTCGACTTGACCAAACTCATTCGTGTTCTATAGCCCGCTGTGAAGCTTCTTGAGTTCTTCCGCGCAATTTCCGAGTCTGACCATGCCATTGCCGAATCCGGTAGTCATGAAGTCGAGAGCGGTGGACTGGCAAAGTTCGCAACCGCCAAAGCTCAGAGCTTAAGTCAGACGATGAGGGAGGTTCAGCCTATCGCGACTCAAGACGTGAATCGATGGATTAGTTATTGGCGTTGTTCTGGATTTTTGTGATTGAAGAGGCTGAGCGACCTGATTGAATTAATGGTGTAAATTGTATGATTAACGCGCCAACATGTAACATGTAACAGTAAAGTATCTGCGCCGCAAGGTGCAATAATAATACGACGGTACGGGTTCACGGAGCAGTGAGACTGTGGTTTGTGCTTGGTATCTCCTCAGTCGCTAAGTCTGGATACACTCTGCTACGAGATAAAGTTGGGTTTACTTTCTGAGTTGATGGCGTACACGGTTCGACCTCGGGCTCTTCCCTCTCTGGACCAGTGTTTAAAAGCCTTCCGCGTAAAGTACCCACTAAACTCCCGAGGTCAGAAACGAGTGCAATGTCGTCATGGTACTTATCAAAAGCCTCAGAGACCAGACGACCATCTTCGTCTCCGTGATGACTCCAGGTGCGTTGCTTTCAATTGTTTGATCTTTCATCGCTGCTTCGGTTCATGTCAGCCTGACAAAGAATAGGACCCGGGAAGCTCCTGCAAAACCTTGTCCGGGACATTTCCAAAATTTTGGCCTCAAATCCGCTATTTTTGGGGTCTCAAATCCGCAATAACGGACAAACATATGTCTAAAATGGGTCAAATCCGCTATTTCGCGGACAAGGTTTGGTAGGAGCTTCCCGGGTCCTCAAAGAATGCGAATATGGATGGAAATTGTGATTCCCCTGGTAAATCTTATCAGAAAAGGGTGAACTACTCACCAGTGACATAGCTTCCTATCATCGCGTACTTGAGTCACCGTCTTGGCAAGCCCCGTGAAGTTGAAGGATGCAGTTGAACACAGCCTGTTGACTTTTTGATGGCAGACTCCTGTGCTGATCCTGGATCAACGTTGTCAAAGCTTTCTATACAGTATGTATGGAATTTCGAATCTATCTGTCAGTTTCAATGAATGAAGAAATTTCTGCTGCGCATCGAAGTTGATTGATTTGGACGGCACCCCCTTCACCGCATTTGCCTTACTACCTGCGATTATACGATAATCAAGGTGATGCGAAACCAACATTCATGCAGCAATTTCCCGAAATGAAAAGACCCCTTTCAAGCTATCCACAAAACCCATTCTGTATGACGCCTGTCGAACGTCGTATTCTTCAAAACATAGGCAGAATTTTACTCTCAAATTTGTGGTGTCACTCCGTCTCCACCTTCCTTTACGGTGAGAATTTTACAAACTCGTCCAGTTTCATGCCACTAACCGGCCTCATCTTGCAAAGGTCTATTGGTTCCCTTGTGTTGCTTGTGTACATGGGGACTTTTGTCTGTTTTTACCGGAACTAGTTAGATAATTTGTATCTAACCTTTCTTCACCAGACGTCGCTTCTTGTCTAAGGTGATAGGAAGAACATTTATGGGTGTTATCGTCTTAGGGTTTGCATTTTCTACATTATTTTGTGTCGCGCTTTTTGCGGGGCAGGTGATCGCCATACAGGTCTTCGCGGCAGACCTGTCAAAGCCACTAGGCGTGAGGCGACAAGAGGGCAATACTCGGTTTTTTAACATGGACATTCTACAGTTGTGGAGTTCCCGGTTTTCGGTGCGTCTGGATTTTTTCTAAGCCAACTTGTTTCTGATGCATAGTAGGCAATCGTCAATGATGGGCTCATAGTGTGGCGTGGGTGGAGAATTCTTTCGAGAACACGATGGCTCCCATACCTTGTCCTAACGTTTTGGATGATTACAGCAGGCAAGTATTGAAATTGAATGAATCTAGAGATTTGCAAAAACTTTCCAGTAGTTACAACACTGGTCCAATTTGGGCTTTTTACTGGTACTCGAGTCAGGACTTTGGCGAGCACTGATCTGTTCAGTATCGGAATGGCTTTATCATTTGTGACAAATGCACTTGCTACCTTATTCATAGTATGGACACTCTGGTACGCTAATAATCGATCTCAATGTGATTGACTCCAGATTCCTGAGTCTGCATTCTAGGAAGAATAAGGCACTACTTGAGCTGCATGCACGGACAACGCATCAGGGATCCATGAATCTACATAGACTTCTTTTCCTGCTTGTTGATTTGGGAGCATTATATTGTATCCTACAGGTAAGTGTATTGGAAGGCATTTGCGGAACGACATCGACAGGTGTCCATCTAGCTGGTTACTCTAGGCATGAACGTAATAAATTTCCCCGATCCATCAGTTATCGACACGGTATCAAGGATGTTTGTTTCTGCATATGCCGTCTTCTCTGTGAGATGTCTTCAATACGAATATCATCTGAAGTACTGACCTCAGTCTGATTAATGCTTCAGGGAATGTATCCAACTATTCTGGCCTTGTTGATTTTCGGCTCTGACCTGCTGCATCAAAGTCGCAATGAGGCAGGAAAAGCTTGTTCTTATATTTATACACCAACCATGCCTGTCTTCACTTCAGTTGTGGACGTCGAGCAGGATTTACATTCTTGTTAACAGCTGGGTCCAGCCGCAGGCAAACTCAATCACTCAAGCGATCATACACTGTTACCTACATTACAAACTGATTGATCGTTGGTAATCACTTGTTCTATCAGTCATCGTTGTGTTGTTTGTCGCATTTGTGCTGATTGTGGTTCAGTTTTTGCCCCCCTAACGGACGTTCAAGAAAGTTGTAGCATGATAACACTTGGCATATGTACCTTCAATCATTCTTGCGACACAGCGCATCCTTCGAATTGTTAATGATGTTGGAATGGCTGTTCTGAGATATTGAGAAAGTGGTCGAATATCAACTTATGTGATCAGTGATTTTGTCAACCGAAAGAGGGGGGCTCTCACAAGTTTCTCAACGCTCTCATCCTTCTGAATATGGAGTTTATCATTCGTGCTTTTCGTAGAAAGCAGATGACTAATATGTTCGAATGCACGAGCATTGCTAGCGATGGCAAGGTGATGTCGAAGACGAAACATAGATGATTTATCGTTGGGGGCACTTGGATAAGATGCGGCCTTATATCCGCGACGGGGCCGGGAAATCCGACAGTGCCAGATAGAGACGGAGATAGTAGAACTCGCCGTATGCTGCATGGAAATGCGATATCGTGAGATCCCCGGAAAACGTGGTTAGTCGGCCTGAGAAAGCACAATGCTCAAGTCGGACTGACCATTTACTTGCGAAAAAATCAATGATCGGGTACCTTGCATGTTGACGCAGGTCATTGAAAAGGAGACCCAAATTGATTGATGAAAACGAGAAAGGAAGACATGTGCAGATCCTGGTAAGTAGCGCTTGACGAACTCACCAGAAAAGAAATTGTGAATTCCAGACACTCAAATTGTTACAGTTGCAGAGGGTTTTCTGACGTTGATTGTTCCACCGATAGAACTGTTTCAACGCCAAACTCCCGGTCTTCATTCAAAGCGTACCTTTTTTGGACAAATTAAAATTTGACTCCTCAGTCCAGAATACATACACCGACGCGGCAGAAAGCGGAACCAAAAGCGGTGTACTCCCTAAAACTGTAAATTTACATGAGTCATTTATTGCGGGGGATTGGATTTACATACATGTGTCAGACTTACCGCTCATGTTCTTCGGATTCTGAGATCTCGGCGGTCCGGGAGGCACAAAGACAGTCGAATGAGCTGACACATGATGAGAAGACATCCAAATGCTTGCTTCCTTATATTCTATCCTCATATGCCGAATGCATGCGAAATTGGTCGAGGGCGGAAGGCTTGACGTACGAAAGAGCAGTATGCGTCTGATGAATTGGCGGGGGGGGGGGGGGGGGGGGGGGGGGGGGCGTGGGGGTAAATTGGAGGGGGAAAGAAGAGGGTTGTGTATTTTGTTCATTCCATGTTTAGAACCACCAACGCGCCACC
>JABAJZ010000192.1:2509-14871 GCA_018857265.1 Termitomyces sp. T32_za158 | reverse complement strand
AAAAGATTGATTGCAGTGTCACACATTTGCTCGCGATCACGTGGTAAATGAATTAGAATGGAAAACGCGTGACCATGTTGAACTTTCTTGTGTTCCTCCCTGGAGGGAGAGGCCGGCCACAATGGAGCAGCCGCCAACCATCCGCCTCGTCTCCGCCACCCCCTCCGCCTCCGGCCCGAGCACGCTCGCCCCCGCCGTCTCCCCGGGCCCCCGCAGGCGTCTCGTCCCCAGGAAGTCGCGCCTCAAGCTCGCCACAGAGTCTGTTCCCCCCATCGACGTCTACACTGATCCTAAGCGCATTGATGACGACGATATTGCCGAGGTGGTTGTCGTCAGGAAGAGGCGGAGGGCCGCACTCGATACAGTGCAGTGGGACGCGGAGAACGAGCCCAAGGACGACAGCAACAAGTGGTGGAGCATCGCGCGTGGCCGTGCTGATTCCAAGGAAAAGCGTGCTGCGCGACAACGGTCCATGAGTGCGTCATCACTGGTGGTTTGGTTTCCCGCTGACTAAGAGTTTGTAGCACCTGAACCGTTCAAGGCGCCCGACACTCTGCGCACCCGATTCAACTCGCTCGGTGCAAACTTTCTTTTTTCAAACACCGCGCCTGACCCAGGATCCCAATCGCAACCGCAATCGCAACCTCAACCGCAACCCCAGACGCAATCCCAATCCCAAACGCAATCCCGCACCCGTGGGCGTTCTCGCACACTCGTCGGCCTGTTCGCAGGGCCCACGCAGGTAGATGAGAACTCCACGCCCAAGCCAAGCCAGGCGGCGCCACAGCACCAGCATCAGGGATCGATCGCCCTCCGCGCAATACGCTCGATGCGGTCGTTGGCACGAATCGGGAGCTGGGCCCAGATGCGCGGCGGGGGAGGAGCCGGGGTGGACGAGAATGGGCAGCTGGTAGAGCGGGAAAAGAAAAAGACCAGTGCAAAGGAGGGGGATGACACGAAGAAAGCCAAGAAGAAGAAAAAGAAGAAGAAAGGCGAAGGGGGGAAGAGTAAGATTGAGGGAGAGGCGCAGGCGGAGGGAGAGGTGGAAGGCGGGAAGAGGAGAAAGTTGAAGAAGGAGAAAGGAGAGGAGACGCGCAAGGTCAAGAAGAAGAAAGAGGTGGCGCACGATGTGACGCCGACGCCGACGCTTCGGCGCGTCCGCGTCCGAGGCTCGACGAGTAGCTTCGAAGCTGGCTCTGCGACACCTGAGACTAAAGGCCTAGGGACCAAGAAACGAAGTATACTCGGACTCGGGCTGCCTTCGACCATTGGGCTGAGCATGCGTCTCAGGAGCGGGTCCAACGCGTCTGTGCGCGATGGCGCGACAAAGCCTCCGAGTGAGCAGGCAACATGAACGCGAATTCTGATGCTAATTCCTTGTTCTGTAGGCCCTACACAAACCCCAATACTGATCATCGGGCGCGATCCGGCCGTGAGCGCCGGCACGAGCAGTGGCACCGCCCACATCGAGAATCTGCGGCCCGTGTCTGTCGTCTCGGACGTGTCTAGTGGGAGGGTAAACAGACTGTCGAGCGGGAGCGGGAGCAGCGTGCGGTGGGACGAGGGGTGTTTGGAGAGCGGGCGTGCTGCGAGGAGGCGGGAGCGCGAGGAGCGCGAGCGGGAACGGGAGAAGGAGGGGGAGGGCGTGCAGAAGGCGAGGAGGGTGCTTGTGTCGGAGGTGTTTGCGGAGGCGAGGCAGCAGGTCCCGCTTGTGGTTGTGGATCGACATGGAGATGGGGGTGTGGCACCCGAGAGCGAGAACGAGAACGAGGGCGAGGGTGGGGAGGACGAGAAGCCGCTTCAGACGCCTGTGAGGCGCGCGAGGCATCGTTGGCATTCGGAGCAGCTGGATGGACGCAGCAGGCCGAGGCCGTTGTATGAGGGTGAAGACGGTCTGTCGCGTTTCTTTTTCTCTTTCGAGTCGTTGACTGATTGATTGGATGATGGCAGGCGTATTGTCTATCCTGGACGCGGCGACGAACGATCTGGCACAGCTTATCAACCACCTGGATTTGCAAGCGACGCCCGCGACGCCGGACGTGACGTCCCTCCTCCCGTCTCCGTCTCCGTCTCCTCCCACCACCACCACCGCCACCGCCGCCACCACCACAAGCAAAAGCGAAGTCAAGACAGAAACTGAAACTGCAACTGCGGCAGAGACCAAGACTGAGACAGGGCGTGCGCGCGTGGCGGCCGCGAATGCGAATGCGAATGGCAGTCCGACGAAGGGGAGGTACAGGTCCGCGAGCGTACGTGCAGAGCCGTCCGTGGGCTCGTTGAGGCCTTATGCGCAGAGCCGGCGGAACACGCTGCGGAGCGGTAGCGGTAGCCTTAGGAATGCAGGTCCAAGTGCAGGTGCGACCTCAGTCCCAGCCCCAGCCCCAGCCCCAGCCCCAGCCGTGACGGGGAAGACGCCTTGCGTCGAGCAGACGCAGCCGATCGGACGGAGGATCGCGCCTTGGCCGGTCTTGTTCGCCAAGGAGAGGGAGAGGGAGAGGGAGAGGGATTGTGTGTCTCCTATTGATGAAGCTGATAATGACGACGACGACAACGACCTGGAAAAGACGCCTGTGCAGCGTGGATTTCGTTCGGGGCGTGCGGCGGCGGCGACTGCGACTGCGACGATGACGCCTGGACCGGAGCCCGAGCCGGAGCCTGTGTTTATACCTCTGCGGCCGGCCAAGTCGCGAGGCACGATTGCGCTGCTCAGAGCGCAGTTTGAGGCGGCAGCTGCGGCGGCGGCGGGTGAGGTGAAGGGGCGGGAGTCGGTTGTTGGGGCGAGGACGGCGACGGGGGCGGGGACCGTGCGTGCGCCTTCGTTGAGGACGTTTGGGTCCCGTTCGTCGTCGTCTAGGAGGGAGTCGAAGGCCGTGTCAGAGGTCGAGTCGGAGGCGGAGGCGAGTATGGGGTCTGTTGGTTGGCCGACGCCGAAGAGGAGTCCGGTGTTTAGACGCGCGCCGTCCCCGAACCCCGTCCTGAATCCTGCGCCTGTCGTGCTGCCGATGGATGTGGACGAAGAGGAGGAGGAGGAGGAGAGTGCGGAGCCGAGTTTGTTGGGTGGTCGCGGTGAGAAGAGGAGGGTGTTGAGGATGAGTGGGCTTGGTGTCGAGGTGCAGGAGGATACAATGTCGTTGTGCAGGGAGGAGGGAGAGGCGTTGGGTGATGTGGACGATGATTTGATGGATTCAGGACCCGTGGTCTCCGCCTTGAACATCCCGACGTTCCGCACTGAGTTTTTCGACGAGGACAACCGGTCTGTGTTCACGGGTGCAGCGGTGGACGTTGACGCGATGTTGTCGGATGAGGATATCGATAACACGAAAAAGTCGTTTGATTTCACGGCGGAGATTAGGAAGCTGAACGAGTCTGGCGCGTCGGATAGGGAGTCGTTTGTCGAGCAGCTGGAGAATGCGTTTAGGACGCCGGCCAAGGTTGATCTGCGGTATGCGTTCCCGGGGCCGCTCTCAGGGAGAAGCAGCGAGGGAGAGCGACCGCCTGTGCCCAAGTTCCCGGTGCATCTGGCGCAAGACGGCGTCGCGGAGAGCTCGCAGGGACGCGGTGGGTTGAAGTCGGCTTTTGGTTTCTCGCAGGACGACGACGAGATGCATGATGTCGACATGTCCGATTCTGATGCTGATGCGTCGCCGAAGCCTGTGGCTTGTTTTCGCCCGCGACCTTCGGATGGGCAGCTGAACAAGGCGTTCAAGTTTGGTGGTCTCCCGAAGGACGCTCCGCCGGTGTCTGCGCTACCACAGCAACGGCAGCAGCAACAGCAACAGGATGTGCCAAAGACTCTGGCTGATATAATCCCCCCGCCTTGTCATGTCCGGTCGTTGTCTAATTCGAGTTCGATGCTGCTAGAGGACGACTCGGTGCTCAAGTCGATTTTTGGCAAGGCTTCTTCTGACGTCCGACCCCGTCTCAACTCGGACTCGAGCGTCCAGCGGCGCGCATGGGAAAATGCGCAGACCCAGTATCGTCATTCGCGCCATTCGTCCGTGGTCAGCTTTGCGGGCTTCGAGTCGTTTGATGAGGTGCGCCGCGGGTTCGAGTTTAGTGGCGACCAGTCGTTTTACCCTCCGCCTTCTCGACGCGTCGGCAATCCTCGCCAGCGGGACTCGGTGCTCAGCATTGCCTCGGTCTCATCGTACGGCAGGGCCCACGATTTTGGCTTGGCGGATCCCTTTGATTACGGGCTGCCCAGCCTCAGGGAAAGCCCCTCGTCGGAGAACTTGTCGATTTCGATGTCGGTGACGGTGGATGACACGTTCTCGTTCATCCATCGCCAGCCCCGCAAGCGCGTCGCGAGCGATGCCTCGAGCTTCTACTTTAGGTCGGCAGCGAGCCGCCGACAGAGCCGTCGCGAGTCCGGCATGTCCATCGCGTCCCTTGCGCCTCCTCCGGTCAGCCTGTTCAATCGAGGGTTCGGCTCCCATCATCGACGCAACGACTCGTCGTCGAGCGCACAGTCTATCGCCTTGTCGTACGTGACGCATGGCGCCAGCGGCGGACGTGCGATTTGGGCGAGGCACCGTCAGGAGTCCTCTGTCGATTCCGTGAACAGCGACTTTTCGGCGATGCGGCTCGGTCGCCCGGGTATCGGCGACAAGATGTTTGATGCGATGCTAGACAGTGGTGTTGGTGACCATTGTGTGTCCCTTGGTGCAATTTCAGCTTCTTCCCCCTCGGAAAATGTCGCGCAAGAGAATCCTGCGGCAAACAGATCCTCGTTTGAGTTTGATTCGATCATTGATCATGAGCCCCAGTCTTCGACGGTTGACTCTCTCTTTGGAGAAAAGCCGACTTTGGACTCGGTGTTTGGGCGCAACGACGATTCGCAGGCTTCGAAGGGTGCTCTGCTTCAGGTACCCCGGTATCGTCCCCTTTCCGTCATCAGCTTGAATTCTACAAACACCCCTGTGAGAGAGGATGATACCATGATTAGTGTAAGCTTTTAACACTTCCTATCTCGCGTCTTTCTGGTTTGACACTTCTTTTCACGTAGATGCTGGGAGGAGGCCACGTCCGTCGTCGATCCATCGACGCGTCTCCATGCCAGAGGATAGAGAAGAGAAAACACTCTGACTCGAATCTATCCAGCGAGTCCCGCGAGTCCCCCAACAAAGCAAGGATTCTGGAAAAACCATCTGTTGTATCGACATCTTCGCTCTCCTTTGCCTCGGAGATCCAGCCTCTCCCCTGCGAGTCTCGTGATTCTCCGAACACAGCTAGGATCAATGGGACATTATCCATTTCATCGGACTCTACGTTCTCCTTTGGCTCTGAGATCCAGCCCCTAGTATCGCATGGATCTAGCGAGTCCTGTGACTTGACCCACGAAGCAAGTGTTATGGAGAAACAATCCATTGTGTCGACTTCTTCATCCTCCTTTGATAGCGAACCCGTGGTCAAGTCCAACCTTGGGTTGCTTGAGCAACAGAGTGCGGATGAAACTGTTCTTATCGGAGAAGGAGAAGATTTACAAAGCTCATGTGAGTAGCAGTTCTGTTAACCTTCGTTCTGCAAAGTTAAAAGCCAACCTTAGTGCCGAATGTCACCCTGTTCAGCCGCCCTAGACCAGCGACTCGCTCAAGATCTAGTACATGCACCTCCAGCTCTGGTGGAGATACGCCGCCGCTATCTTCGTGCGATGGTTCCTCATCTATGGACGAGGGTTCACAATCCAGCATGGACTTGAGCGATATCAACGCTGCCCTTTCTGATGTCACGCATCCCTTGCCGACATTGGCCCGGCACAAAGTCTGTGCTCGTGCTCGCGGACATGGTCACCGTCGTCGTGCTCAAGCTTCTCGTTCATCGGTCTACGAAACAATTGAGGAGGAGAAGATGAATTCACCAATGTCTCAAAAGACTTCCCCGCATACCTTGAAGGACACGCCGACCATCCGCCGACCGTTAAAGCCCGATAATGATAGAGTCGGCCTTGCTCAGATTTCGAACAACGAAAGTGGGACGTTGACTCTCAGGAGGTACTATGCTCTGAGAGACGAAGCCCGTACAACCGTCGTTGAAAGCAAGCGTGTCTGGCGCGACACCCCATCCTCCATCTTTGCCATCCAGTGTAAGTGGACTTGAACACGTTTTCACTGGCATGTACTTATAACCTCCATATGGACAGCTTTTGAACCCCCTCGACACCCAGCAGGTATGCAAGCGCTCCTTGAACATTCGGTCAAAAACTACGGCCCTCTGCCTTCCGAGCTTCGGCCTCGACGAGTTCGTTCTAGGACATCCTCTCGTCCATCGCCGTATCCGCAAGCCCGTGTGAACAAGGCTGTTCTTTCATCGCCTGCAGAGAAAGTTCACCTGTCAAAGGACACCTCGTCACCTTCTGTCCTGCAACAAGTACCGATCAATACTAATCTTGCGTCCACTGCCCCTCTGCATGCATTCAAGTCGTTCTTACCTGTCCCTGTGGTAAAAGACGTTGAACCCAAGCAAGTGAGTAATCTTGGACCTCTTACTCATGCTCGAACTCGTGCTGGTTCTGCTCCACGGCGAAATGCTCCTGTGTCAACGAAACGCAATAACGGCAGTACCAAAACATCCACTGATTTGAAAGAGAATGTCGGTCAAGGGACCCTTGTGAAGTATGTGCAGTTGTGTGGATATGATGACCTAGAACTGACGAACCATACAGCTCCGGCGATTCTCTTAGAATCAACCGTCCTCGTCCTCGTGGGCGTTTGAAACCTGCGTCCACGGCACGACCAATCCGTATTTGAGACTTTTCACAATCGTTGCTCCTCTTTGCCCTGCCTTGCAGGTATATCGTCCCTATGTTATGATCATTGCAAGCTGTACATGAGTTTTTTCTTTTTTCCAATGTCTTTATAGTTCCTCAATCTCGTCCCTTACTTGATCTCTACGCTTTTTCATGATCTTATCACGTACTACTGCTTTACGAGACCATTGATGCCCTATTACTGACTATCGATCCATGAATGTTTTCCTTGTTATCAATTGTGCTATATCTTCTTGACTCCATCCCCACCCTATTGGTCAAGCATTGCGCATAAAATCTATCTTCTGCTTCATGTCCTATCTTTCGACAATAAAGATGTACAACTGATATTCGTACTTAGTTCAAATAAAGAGATCATCGCGCTGTACGTTTATTGTTTGATCTAAACGGGCCGGCCTGCTTACTCTGCTGCCTGCACCAAGAACAAGTTCGCTCCGACCAACTTCAACCCGTACCTGTTTCCAAACTCCACAGCGTTCCAGCTACGCCTTTCTTCGAGCAATGCTCCATGTTCAGGAGCTCCTTGTGGGATGGAAAATCCAGACTCTGGTTCTTCAAAAAGTACGAAGGCTGGCAGTAATAGTGAGTTTTTAGAATAATGGACCTTCATCAGACCAAGCGCTGACTGTATCGATGGACTTTGCTTCCAGGCGGAGGTCCGGGAGGACGGTAGGGCGTAGTTGAAGGCTGCGTCTTCACGAACACCTGGGATTCCGCGATAGGTGGTATCCTCAAACCAGTGATCTGAACAATCGTCAAGCTCTCAAATCAGAAGTGGAATGGGTTTTCCGAACCACCCAATGTCGAAATTGCCGATACTTAGGGTCCACTCTTGAAGGCGCGTCAGGATCGGTCATCACCAATGTGAATGACGCTGTACTCGAGGCTTCGGCCGATAGTCTGGAAACATGAATTTCAGGCTCCTCAAGCGTGTCCTCGCGCGTTAAAAAGTTGCCCAAGGTTGCTTCCTTCCCGTCAGGCCAGACAAGTGTAAAGAGGACTGTTGGTAGGAAAGCAGGAGGCACAACATCAGGAATAACATCTTCTTTCAGAAGAACAGAGACGACGTGCGAAGGGTCCACCATGGAAGTCAAATTCCTGCAGTTGGCCTTGAGAATCAACACAAAGAATAAGGCTCGGTCCGATCCTCCTACCGGCCCGTAGACTTTCGATGGGGTTTTTTAAGTTCTGACCCCAAGGCGGCCGGCTACGATGAGTGTGTTTTCTTTTCTTTTTGCCGGTCTTGAGGGTGAAAGTATCTCTCTGACAGTCGTGCGTTCGCAGTCAAGACATTTAGTGCGCCCCGATCTGACCGTAGATCTTCAAATCTTCAATTATGCATGTCATGCGCTCCAGCAGTAAACCACCCTATTATGGATGTGAATCTTGTCATTTTATTATAAAGCCAATAGTCAAAGAATTTGGGGCGCTGGTACGTGTCATGTGTTGTTTTGGAGTAAGTTTAAGGATAGTTCTCCATACAGACTGGGCTTCAATTCTGCCCTCCTATGGCGAGGAAAGAAGTACGACAACCAGATAGCTGACACTGATGATGTACCTTGGCTGGTCAAAATGATATCCAATGACAGGGGTTCTTTCCATGTGCGACCCCTGTCCATGACAAGGGCATATGACTGGAAGAATTCCACACATATATATGTCTGTGACACTCGACTTAGTCGCATCTACTTGGAGCAGCTCTTCTCTGCGATTGTGACTTAAAAATGAAACCACAGTTTTTGGCCTTGTTGGTAGCAATATCCAGCTCGTATTCAGCCATTGCTGGACCAACCTTTGGCAACGCTACCTTCATCCCACGTGCTCCGTCTGGATCAAGAACCGTCATTGTCCAGATGTTTCAGTGGACATGGGATAGTGTTGCAGCAGAATGCACTGATTTTCTGGGTCCAGCTGGCTATGGTTTCGTTCAAGGCAAGTTAGATATAACTTTTCTTAAGTCACATCACGGACTAGTTCACTATGGACAGTGAGTCCAGCGCAGGAGCACATCGCAGGCTCGCAGTGGTGGACGGATTATCAGCCAGTTTCTTACACGCTTACCTCTAAACGTGGTACTCGATCTCAATTTTCCAAGTGGGTGTACCTCAGCAGTCACATTCTCTTTCAACATACCACTGACACTCTTGACCACAGTATGATCTCTGCTTGTCATGCGGCAGGAGTTAAGGTCATCGCTGGTGAGCACATATGATGGGGGTTAGTCTGTCAAACGACATTTCCACTGTGCAGATACTATCTTCAACCACATGGCTGGTATCGACGGTGGCACCGGAGTAGCTGGAAGCACCTTTACGCATTATGATTATCCTGGAATTTACCAGCCACAGGTTGGACGTCACCTCGTAGTACCTAACCACTCTGATATTTGGTCAGGATTTCCACCACTGTGGAACTGCCGGGGATGAAATCCTCACTTACGCTAATAGGACTCAAGTGCAAACTTGCGAGCTCTCAAACCTCGCTGAGTTCGTCTTACACTTTGTTATCTGGTGACCAGTTTCTGAAAAGTATAATTATGGATAGTCTCGCCACAGAAACAGAATATGTTCGAGGACGTCTAGCACAGTATGCCAATGACCTTTTAACACTAGGGGTTGATGGTCTGCGCTTGGATGCTGCCAAACGTATGCACAATTTTGTTGAACTTCTTCCAAAATTATATAGAACCTGACATTACTCATGGTTCATCCTCAGATATTGCATCTGAGGACATCGACAACATCTTGAGTCGACTCACGTCCAAGCCATATATCACTCAGGAAGTCATTTTCGGAGCGGGAGAAGCCGTTCAGCCTTCAGAATATACCGCAAATGGTTTCGTGTCTATCTGGATCTCGTCAGTAATTTAGACTGATTGATTTAATCACTAGGTGACGTCCAAGAGTATGTCGAATTTTGCTGCCTCAAGTTCCTTTCTTCATGGTAGATGGGTAGGTTTCGATACACAACAGCGATTAAGAACGCGTTCTTGGGTGGAGACATTTCTTCCTTGCAGAATTTAGATAGTCAAGGTGTTGTTGGCTGATTTGCGAGTACTTCGGATGTGAGGTCTCAAACTTTGTCCAGGCTGGATCGGTGGTAACGAGGCCAATGTATTCGTTTCAAATCACGACACAGAGAGGGTAAGTACATGTCCTAGTAATCTCATAATCACTCGAGATCACCGATAGATACTCACAGAATGGAGCATCACTCAATATAAACTCTCCATCCAATACCTATATCATTGCAACCATCTTCTCTCTCGCACATTCTTATGGAACACCTACCGTTCTTTCCAGTTATACGTACTCGACGACAGACGATGGCGCACCTAACGGAGGTTGGTACATCCGTACACCATATTGTCACATTAGTCACTTCCTGAAGGCATTGGAACTTGTTCGGCGACTGGCGGGAGTGGAGGTTGGCTATGTCAACATCGTTATATTGCAATCAGTGGCATGGTTGGCTTCAGGAACAACGTCGGTTCTGCTGAAATGACGGACTGGGTTTCTCCCCAGCCTCAACAAATAGCATTTGGTCGAGGCAAGTAAAAGTTTGGGATGGTAACCTATTCTCACTCACAATCTCTTAGGCTCTCTTGGATTTGTGGCTATAAATAGTGCAGATTCTCCTTGGACGGCCACATTCGTGACATCATTACCGGCAGGGTCGTACTGTGATGTGATCAATGGACAGATTTCATCTGGATCCTGCACGGGGGTTGGGTAGGCGTTTTATTTTCCAATTCGAAGAGATTGTATCGATAACAATATCAGGATATCCGTTTCTGAAGGGTCTTTCACAGCTACAGTATCTGCGCGGAGCGCTATCGCCATACACACTGGTGCCATGGGCACGATATCTGATACTGTTGCTGTAACTTTTGCAGAAACTGCGACAACAGTTTTCGGTGAGGTCTGTACACGGAGTGCTTCTTTATCCCAGATACGAGCATCTGATTTCCTAATAGAACATCTTCCTGACTGGTAGTATCCCTCAACTAAGTAGCTGGGATCCCGCCTCATCTGTACGTTATCCTCAGCATTCCGGAAGAATACATTTGCCGACCGGCAACTCATTGCTAGCTTCCTCTTTCTTCGAGCTCTTATCCCGTTTGGACTTTGACAGTATCATTACTTGCAAATACTGTCTTTCAGTATAAATTCATTCGCAAAGCTGCGGATGGCACAGTATGTTGATATGCAGCATAGCAAGATATGATTACTCAATAGTTTTCAGGTCACCTGGGAATCTGATCCCAACAGGCAGGCTACTGTCGCTGGTTCAGGTTCCCAGATGTTGACATCATCCTGGAGGTAATGGAATCATAAACTGTGATTTGCATATGGAATAGTGAATGTTGCATGGAGAGTGTGTTCCTGTAACCCTTGGAAATTTGAGTAGTATGATTTTTGAAATATCATGGAACCCTGCACTACATAAGAGATGTGAAGTATCCTTAGTATTCGTATCGTCTGACAGAGTGCAGCTCATGCTACATTACCCTCCTTTATCAAGGGAGGCCCTCGATCATAGTTTAATGTCTGTGAAGACCTCGAGAGAACATGACCTAGTGAAGAGAGAAGTGTTGTAAAACATGGTGTTCAGATAATGTACTACAATGATATATGTACAGTATTTATGATATGGCAGAAGGCTGTCATAGGAGAACTAAGCATTACTAACATAATAAGGTAAATTAAAGCAGCAAAATTTTCAGTGAGCTGTGCTAAGCATCAAGGAGTTTTGTCACAGAAAAGTACTATCAATTCCTGGGGGCATCACCAGGCATTACATTTGATGTATACCTGCAACTAGTCAGAGGCACATATCTTGGATATGGATTTGCTGACTCTTGTGTCTATAAGTAACATGTCCTGTGTGTGATTTTCAGATATACTAGCTCATGGTATGTTTCTTTGATCACTCCTGTGATCTGCACTACTGTACTAAACTGCTCCCAACAAAGTTGCTAAATATAGTGCTGCCACAGCACAAAAAGGTTGTTAGCATATTTGGCCATGCATGACATGGGACCTCTTATTGTGGAAGAAAATGATTTCCAAGTTATTAGATTAGTCAAAGACAGAAATGTTAGGTAACTCTCACTTATAACTAGACGTGCACAACCATTGTGTATTGCCGTACTGTTGTAATCCAAGTCCGATGTGCGGCTTTGTGTGATGTTGGTAAATCCACTTTCAGCCTCGGAAAAAAATCAAAGTTAGAATATAAAAATTCTGTTGGGTTGGCTGGATAGCGAATCTGGAGTACATTCCGTGAGTTTCAACAAATAATATGAAAATTTTGAGGGAAGAGATACATGGCAAGAGATCTATTTTGAGCGTCCTTACACTGTAGGACCAATCTATGTCCAATAAGATCAAGTTGGCGTTGAGTTGGTGCGGCAGGTTGTTCACAGCGCGCCGCTGATTGTAAAGTTTTTGTCTTCCCACGTTGTTCCCGCATTTGCATGATTTGAGACAAGCATCGAGGGGATACTTATATAGCTGGCTCTTCCAGTGACAATGATTCCTTGGTGACAGATGAGACACCACTGCAGATCACGAATGAAAATGATTATCATTGA
>JABAJZ010000191.1:6573-17162 GCA_018857265.1 Termitomyces sp. T32_za158 | reverse complement strand
AGCTGCCAATAAACTCTGGTGTCCCCTTAGATCGTCTAGAAGCAGACACGGCTGTCCAGCAAGTTATCGAAACCCTTGTCGAACTTTCGCATGATTCTCTCGATATGATTGCATATAATCTATGCGAACTGCTTGAACGGGTGACTAGGGTATGCTTCCATTAATTATTGATCCTCTCTTCTATTCATATGCGTTCTGTCATACAGCAAATTGACATAACAGGATTCCCGTCAATTGACATCCTACAATCTCAACTCTTCGTACTGAAGGTTCTATCCATGACTATGGCTTCTAGGTTATCACAACCCCGATCCAACTCTCGTCCGAGCCCTGATCATCAGGGAACTCCAGACTCCTTATCTCCTGGGGGATCTACACGATTTTCTGAACCTCAAGATCTCGTCGCGCTCGACGAGGTCTGTGCCAAATATGTACTGAGCGTGGTAGTCATGCTCCTTCGCCATACGTACTCCTCCGAGGTACCCCTCGTACTCCCTGGCCAATTTTCCGACCTTACGTTTCGGGACCTTGATTCACAAGTCATAATTTCCCCCCAGGGCGAAAATGGCAGTAGGGACTCTCAGACGTCCTCTTCTGAAAACGTGCCCGTGACTACACGGCCAACAGACTCCCCTCTCCGCCCTCAGTCGTCTGCTAATTCGGTCCGTTCCGGCACGCTCAGCCTTAACTCATCCATTCAGATACCTGCCACAAAGACGACGTATGAGAAGACCCATATGATGCTGGTGAAGAACAAGACACCGGTCAGCGATCTCATAAGGCAATATCTAGGACGAATTATCTTTCAGATATCCGCGTCAAACTGGGGTGTCGTGTACTCGCGTATTCGGACTAAAATCCAGTTTCTCGCCAGTAATACTGCGGAACATCCAGATCCTATCGATTTGCAGTTGGTGGCACATTGTGCATTAGATCGGGCAAGGCTCGTGCAGATACTGACCGGTATGTGCTTTTCTCAGTTGTACTGTGTTTACGGCATTATGCTCATTACCTGTGTAGAGCTATCTTCCTTGCTCGTTAGTATGGGACGAGAAGGCCATATTGCCATTGCCGTGCCTTTGCGTGCTGCTGTGTGGAACTGGATCACGACCTTTCCACACGAGTTCAGTGAGGCAATCTGCGTCCGGGGTGGAGTGGGTGGTGCACCAGAGCGCGTGTTTGATATTCTCTATACACAGAATTCAGGCACTGATGAGAGAATATTTTGGCCGACACTTGCGATTCTTAATTGCACAATGTCAGAGCGGATGCGCACAGACTTCCAGGACTATCAGGCGTCCCTTGCTGGTAACAGCGTAAAGATGACGCGAAAGGTGCGTCGTGATGTTTGACTCTGTCGGATTGATATAGATGCATGATACGAACAGGAACAGAAATTCTTGGATGAAGTGATGAGACATGCCTATGGAAACTCCAAGTTGGCGACGGTTGCATTGGTTTGTCTGATAGATATCTGTCGCGCGGCGACATATCTCAGCGAGGAGAGCGAGTCCGCACTTCGTATGATTGCTCATGACATGGCTCATGAAATCAAAGTAAGCTTTTCTAGGTTTCTTCAGATATGTTCAAGATCCATTATCTGTGTTTTCAGGCCGCTTTGACCTCGAGAAAACCATTCTGGGATTCCCTGGAAGATATTGACGTCGCATTGTATGCTGAAGCACTGGTCGCTCTCTATCGTTTCTTGCCGGAAGAAGACGCAATATCTTTCTTCTCTACTTGTGTAGAACCAGAACGCTCTGAAGCTGTCAAGCTATGTGCAGTACGAGCATGTTTGACCCTAGTTCAGGAGGTGTGTTCAATCATAACCCGCAACCCGTATTCGTGTCTTATCTGCTCCTGACTAGGCTAACCGGTGCAAATGGCAAAGACCTTTGGACAAATTGCAGGAAATGATGTCACACCGCTTACGTATAATCTATTCTGTACGTATTCTACTTCTAGTCGACGATGATCTCTAGCATTCTAAAATGTTTCGTTTTAGACTTCAGGGCTTCGCCGTCCAGAAGTCGATCAGTACGGAAACTTAAAGCGACCATCTGCCAGACCTAAAATCTTGTGGACATCCTACCAACCTCTGTCAGATCGTGAAGTCTTACTGTTCGGTGTAATCGCACTCTGGCGCACATGCCCGCTTTTCCACGTGAAAACTCTCACGATTCCCCGGATAGAAGAGTGGCTTGAGGCAGCGAACAAGTTATGGAGCACAGACCTTGATATTTCCATAAAGCTCTCCGCTGCGAACTGCATTTATGAAGTTGCCTGCAGTTTTTCTGATGCTCCTATTGAATTAATCACCGAGGGGCTGATGGCCTTTATGAGGATGACACTGTGCGTTGCGTTATCTTTTGTTGTTACTGTGCAGCTTCGCTAATATGCACCTGTGATAGTTCTCCTACATTATTTAGCATTATCCTCAACCTCCTGCATGCTCGGCAGGATTTAGAAGCCGAACGTCTTTGGATGTCAATCATCCATCAGCTTCTCGAGTTGTTTACGAGGAAGACAGTTGTAATTGTCTTCACGATATGCCCTTTCGTTTTGTGCTAATGTAGATCATAGAATCCGGCTATGAAAGAAACTCAACTTCATCCAGATCGTGTCTCTGCATTTGCTCTTGCAGAAATTGCATTCCTCGTATCACTAACGTCTGCAGATTCCAATGTCTCTGCACTCGCTGCAAAAGGCCTCCGTTTCCTTGCCCGTGCAGAACATCAGCCAGATGCACCTATTAACCCGACTTTGAGCGATGACGCTCGATCTGCACGCAATCTCACGTATGAGCAACTCGGCGACCCGACAGTTGTAGTCATAGGTCGTGTGGGACATCAAAAGCGTGTTCGAAAATGCATACGAGGCATCTCCTACTCTTCGGCCATTTATGTCGCCGTGTGGCAGGAATGCTATTGGAGGTGGCGAAAGTTAACTGAGGTTGTCTTTGAGGTGACAGAAAACCAAGAGAACGGCGAGAGCCAGCCATTTCCTCCCACATGGGAAGAGAACCGGTCCCAATGGCAGAACCTCACCTTGTTCTTGGCCGCTCTTGGGGGAATATGTGTACAAGAAAGTCAGGATTTGACCTCTCTAGCCGTTGTCATTCCGGCGCACTCGTTGCCCGATGAGATGAGGGCATTACAGAATCCTGTGCCGCTTGTTTCGGCGTTCATGGCAGATTTGACGAGTATGCTAATGGCGCAGGATACGCAGATCCGCGACATTGCGAGGGATGCGTTGGGCAGTGAGCTTAGCGCGAAGTTGTACCAGAAACTTCTTCGACTTTTGGATGAGTAGGTCGCTACAACACTCTTACTTGTATCCGAGGTTGATTATGCATGCCAACAGAAAGATTCGTAGCTTCGAGGATTCCTGTGGCCCAGGTTTAAATGAAGCTTCTCAGCTGTTTTTGGACCAGGTTCGTGCAATGCTTCAAGTTTTTGACTAAATGTGATATACTCTCTTCCAAGTACATCGCATTACTCAAGCTCATTGTCGAGAAACCCTTTGAAGAAACGAAGGATGTCACAAACATCGATGTCAGTTCGACAGCGGTCACGCTTTGCTCTTTCCTCGCAAGCTTCACTGGACCATCATCGTATCGCCTCAAAATCAAATTTTGCATGATGTCCGAGAGTGCTTGCATCCGTAGTGACACTTTGGGAATGCAAAAGAACAGCAGTGCTCGTCGCCATATTTTGGACATCATCATAGGCTGGATGCAGCCCATGACATCTTCAGCAGTAGGATTCATGATTGCCATGAGACGACCCTCTTTTGTGCTAATTCCAAAAACCAGGGCGCAGGCTCTGGATATGCAAATTTGGAGAACGAACTGAATATGGCGTGCTTGCGAACCTCTGTCAAACTTTTGGACCGATTGGAACTTCGTCCGGTTGGTGTCAATGCTGGCGACGACAGTGTTCATGTTGTGTCGAGGCTGTTTAATAAATACTCGGGTGCATTGCTGCAAGCCTTGGAAACGTATCAGAATGACGTTCTCGTTCGTTTAGGTTTGCTTGAACGAGTGATGAGGACTAACGTTTCTTTTAACAGGCATCCGACAGCATGTCCGAACTGGGTTCAATTCATCAGGTATTTATCTCTTTTCATCATTTCGTTGGTGTTTGCTGATCCCCGATCTAGAAAATGCGGTTCTCATCGAAAGAGGCGGACGTCAGGGAACTTGTGATTACTGGGCTCGCGCATCTCGTCAGTGCCAACACTGAGAGTGGATTCAAACAATGTCTTCCCCTTGCATACGATGAGGACAACAGAAAGCGAGCTATTTTTGCACATGTATTTGCTCGTGTCATCGGTCAGGGTACTACCTTTGAGCCTGAGGACCGCTCAGCGTTCAACGACAGGAACAATCGTCTGCGCGAGGTAGGTCATGCAGTTGGCATTCCACCCGGTACTTGCTGAACGTTTTTATCTAGTTGGTCAAAGGATCAGATGTAAGTGTTGCATCCATATGGCTTTTTCTGATTACCCACACTGGTGTTTCTAGATGGCTCTCGCCCTGACCATATGTGAAGTCTGCCCGCCACAGGAGGTGGGCATCATGATCAACGTTCTCCTCAACATCTTCGACACACGCGAGTCTCTTATCAAATTCATGAAGATTATGATTGATCGAGATCTCGCTGGCATTGGTGAGGGTCTTCTTGTTGATTATCCGCTGTTAATCTTTCAAGGCAGACACCGAACAGAGCATCTTCCGTGCCGATACGACGTGTACACGATTCTTCTCTTCCTTTGCTAAGATCCATGGATATAATTACCTACGAACATTGGTTCAGCCTCTCATAAAGATCATGGTTGATGATTCTTCAGGTTGTGGGTATGATTTGGACCCCACCAGAGTCACTGAAGAGGAAGCTAGAAGAAATGCTTTGCACGTGGAACTGGTCGCATCGCACTTTCTGGAGATACTTTCTGCTTCAATGCCTGCCCTCCCGCCAATGTTCCGCGAGATATGTGCCCATATCATGTCCACCGTGTTGGTTCAATCTACTAGTAGTCTTCTGACCACTCAGCTATTTTACATCTAGAATCAAGACATGGCCGGAAGCTAAATACGCAGCAACCGGTGCATTCATGTTCTTAAGGTATTAGCTGACTTGTTCTTTGGTTAAGGTCTAATCTCCCCGTCAGATTCATATCCCCTGTTCTCGTTTCTCCTGAGCTAATTGACATTGAGTTGCCGAAGGATTTCACCCCAGGGATGCGTCGTGGTCTAATGGTGATCACCAAAATTATCCAGAATCTCGCAAACAATATCTTTTTCGGCAAAGAAGCTCATATGGTCGTGCTAAATCAGTTCCTCAAGACAAATATTGCCACTGTGACGCGCTTTTTAGGAGACATTGCCGTAAGTTCCGCTCTGCGCGACGATTCCTGTTTCAATGCGATTTTTTAGAAACCGATTTCCGCTGCTGAAGATAATGATCAATGGCTTGGAACCACTTCAGATGATACCGATATAATCGTTCTTCATCGATTTTTTGACAAACATGCGGATAAGATAGGCAAAGAATTGCTTTCTTTGTCGAGAACATCCTCAGATCCAGAAGCATCGACTATTAATGGAAAACGGGCCTGGGACGGGCTTTGTGCCTTGCTAGTCGACCACGGTGCACCTTTGAAAGTCCCCGTGCTCTCCACCCTACCCCATTATCAGCATCCTGAATACCTTGCACTTATGAGTCGATATGCTGGAAAGGATACACGTCAAGTCGAAAGTATCTTTTTGCAGACTGATGTTCCAGTTGTATGTTTGGCCTTGCTGTACCGCCCCAGCATTTTTGACTTTTTCACTTTGTATTAGGATCAACCAGCAGTCTTCGTTTTGCAAATGTCTAAAATCGATGTGGAGACACTTGATATTGAATTATTGATGTACCATATCTTCAAAGTACGTATTATGTGCTCCCAGCACTATGCAAAATGGCTCAGTCGTGTGACAGACCGTCGCCCAGCGAGATTATGAAGATCGTCTCTTCGACGTTGTTTTGGATTGTACTTCGTTTACGTCGATATGCGAAATTCCGTTACAAGGCTTGAAGTACTGTGCAGAACTGATGCCTTTCGATATCCGCTCACGCTTCTCTACGACTCACATCCTGAACCCCAATGCCTTAACGCAAAAATACTTACGCCGACTATATAATGTAACCGCTGGTGGGTGCTAATGTCGTCCCGTTGCCAAATTTGTTTGATTTTGACGAACCGACAAGGAACCTTATTTTGCGAGACAGTTCGAGCTTATTCATGTATAGCGGAGATGAGAAACCACGTACCCGTGGAAGTTTTTTCAGATCTAACAGTCCCGGGTATGTCGTTATTTGACTATCTATCTCTATCATTCATTCCGGACAAAACCAGTGGCGCTGGAGAACGAGCAACCTCAGGAGACTTTCCTTGATGTAAACATGAAGGTCATTCAGTTACGACCTGTCATCCTGACCGTTGGCACGACGCACATCAGAATCACATCAGTAAGTGTCAGAATGACCTGTGTGGCGGTTGCTAATTGTTTCAGGTGAAAGCTCAAGTCATTTCGCCCGGCTTGTCCTGCAAGGCTACTGAGATCATCCCTCTCGCCGACATCAGTGACATATATAATGTTGCAACAGGCATGGACACTTATGAGTTTATCATTCGACGCAGCCGTGGAGGTGTTACAGAATACTTCTCCTCCCCATCACGGGACAACATAGTTAAGGTATGAAATAAAACTTTGTTCACGACGAATTTTCTACCTTTTCGAACAGGCGGTCCGATCGGCGAAAGGTCGTCTAAAAGACATGCAAACTCCATTAACCGAACGCTTTTCCCGTTTCTCCAACGTCCCCGCTACGCTACTTCACATTGGACTTCTCAGTGTTGACATGAACGATGAAGAATTGCGTGGAGCTGCCTATGATCTCCTGGGTGCCGTGTGCACTTACTTGAATTATGATAACAGTCCGATAGTTGCTTCCAAAGGTAAGAATGGGCACCATGTTTCACCAATCACGCCTCTGATGCTTCTTATGTCTTATATAGCTGGTTTCATTCCGGGAGATCCCACCGCTTTTGTAGTCCAACTCAGCGAGAAGATTGCTGCCTTTGCTCCGCAGCTAACCCTCGACTTTATCCCTGAAGTTGGTGCAGCAATGAACAGTATGGACAAGACCGCGCAACGCATCAGCTGTATCCAGTACATGAGTCCCTGGATCAAGAACCTCACGCTTTTCTCGAATCCGACTAGTAAACAATACGAGCGTTCTGGGGCCAGACTACGAGACTGTGTTCGCAATTTAGCAGACCTAGCAGTGAACTACCCAGATGTTCGTTTCTCACTCTGAGTCACATTCGGTGAGACTCACAAATTTTCTCAGATTACGTCCACCATCCAGAAATGTATCTGGTGTGAGGTTGGAAAGCTGGATCCAGTTGTTGTTGATGTTGTGCTGGAGGAACTTCTGCGGACAGCGACGGAAGGAGGAATCGGAACTCGTCGATGTGAAGCTATCACACATGCAATTGCTTCGTTGTCGTCGATCGGCGTCAGGGGAAGGATATACCATAAGCTTCGCAAGGTATGTATGCTTAGGAACTTTTTCCGTACACTCCTGATTCCGAACCAGACTGTGTGCAAGATGTTTGTTGCCCAGCCATTCAACGTCCTTACAGATCATCCCAACTGGAATGAGATTGCAACTCTGACACGCTTTTCACTGGTAGTAGCGCCTTTGAGTGGACAAGCTGGATGCGACCAGCTTTATGTTCCGGAAATTATTCACAACGTCACACTTACCGCTGGTTGTGGACTGTCACTTGTTCGGAAGTCAGTCTATGGTATCATTATGAACCTGCTACAGGCTCTTTATATCTCGCGGACGGAAGAGTCTGTTGGTCCAGGACTTCTGGAGCTTATCAATGAATGTGCCACGCCTGCGAGACTCAGACTATTCGGTTTAAAGCGTGATACTTCAACAAGCGAGTACACCAACTGGGACACAGCGGGCGAGAAGGAGACTCTAGACATCTTAGAAGAGCTAACCCAATTCCTCGCCAAGATAATGGAAGTTGGATCCGGCTCAAAAGGTGCGTCAATAACAAGAAGTGCTGGTCAGGTATTGACAATAACGACTAGGTCTTCTGAACGTGTGGCGCGCCCGATGGATGAGCCTCATTACATCTACTGCTTTCCAGGTTTCTCCAGCTGTTCAAACTCGGGCTTTTATCGCACTTGGCACACTTGCTACTTCCGAAGTGGATGACGACTTCCTCTACCAGATTCTGGTAGCTTTTAACACTGCCCTCGCCAAAGTCACTGATTCCACAGTTTCTGTCGTCAGCATGCTCCGGTGTATGTGCAAAGTTGTGCCAGCTCTTCCACAAGATTCCAGATACATATGTCTCTTGTTTTGGCTGGCTGTTGCCCTTCTTCAAGCAAGCCATCCTGGTTTCTACGTTGAAGCTAGCTGCCTACTTAGCGTTACTCTTGAGAGCATCGAACAACGTGGAATGTTCCAGTCAGAATCTGTTCCTTCTTTCCTTCTCAAAGCGCGAGAACCTTTGGAAGAAACTACGTCTCAATTGGATGGAATGATTGGAATGTCCTTTGATTCGAGTTTCTCTTTCTCACTTGCTTCTATCATCTTCAAAGGCATGCGCCAACAGCGTTTGAAGGAAGCAGCTGAAGCGGTTCTTCGAACATTGTTACGAGTCACAGTGCGCGTCGAGGTGAACGATGGTGTGCCCAATGGATTCAGAGACAGCATCTCCGGAAACGCTTTGGGCTATTTCCTTGCTTTAATTCCTTCATACACGAAAGCTAAGGCGTATCGAGAACTTCTGATGGAATGCAAGGTCGACGATGCGTGGCTTCAAGATGCTGGGCTGAATCTTGAAGACGAGGAAAGTGGAGCCCCTCGAATATCCCCCGCGTTCCTAGGTATCAATGATTCCAACACCGCACTTCTCGTAACAACCTTTGTTGGAACAATGTTGTGCACTGCCCAAGGAGACGACGCAGAGACGGAAATCTTATTCGCACTTCTTTCAGACATTGCAGTCCAGTTCCCACAGATCGTCTCCTTGGTGTAAGTCCGGCACGTTTTTTTGGCCTTGAGGTTGCAGCACTGATTTCCTTTCTAGTTATGACACCTTACAGGATCGAATTAAGGAGATCTTGGCTAATGCTTCCAACCCTTCGATCATTCGCTCTGTTTCGACTATCTTCCGTCTCTCCGTACAAGATCATTCCCGCCAGACAACACTTCATGGATCGTCTTCAACCCTGAGCACGGTCGACGAAGTACAAGGCCCCGGTCAAAAACATCTCAGTGCCCTTGACGATCTCTCCATGCAAGGGCTTGCCAACAACCTCACATTCCTCAAGGGCTCTCATGCAACGACGATGATTAATTGGATTCCTGGGTTGGTGTCTCTCATCATAGCTTAATTTCACGTATAATCCCTCCATCATCCTCTACCTGGCGATTGGTTCATGTCTCTATATTCTCCATCACATCTACCTGTCTCTCGGTACACGAGCATATTATAGCATAAACAGATTGGATGTAATATACCAACTCTCTTTCCTCCTTTCAAAAGATAGCTTGTGCCAATTTGGTATCGATCATGATCTACACGTTCTGATTCCGGCGAAGAAACAGTTTTTTATACATACTCGCGTCAGTGTCATCACGTGGAAACACTTTCCCCAAGTTATTGCAGGTGTTATTGCCCAGATGGATTTCATATTCATGCCATAAACTCAAACTTCAATCAATACCACCGCGTCTTCTTGCCACACTGGCCTTGTGGTACCCATTTCACTCCTTTAAATTCACCGCAAAGCCCAAACATCCCACCCAACTTCATCCTCCCTCATGAACAACGCGGATAGTACCATCGATGATTTGACTCTCGCCTTGGCCAACTTTTCAAGAGGTCCTGCTCCAGAGCCTGATAGGATTCTACCATGCTGCTGTGGGAAGGACCATTGTGAGAAAGCGAAAGCTTGGTCTGAACTCAAAGCTCGACTGGAGAGCCGTTTGATCTTGAGCGCAGGTGTGCATTGTGCATCGCTCTCTGTGCGCCGAGCTGATTTCTCTACAGAGGTAGGACAGGCCCTCCTTCAGCGACACGAGGCATATGTTCGTCAGCATAATGTTTGCCCATGTTCCTTACAGCTGCAGATGGATTGTGTCTCTAACTTCATTCCAGGGTCAAGAAACGCCACCGGAACCTACAGGATCGGCATCAAAGGACATTGACGATGAAGATATTCTTGATCGCTCTGCCATTGAGATAGCCGAACTGCTCAAGGAGAAGGCAAAGCTCGAGAAGGTGCAGACTAATAGTCTCCATTTGGCCCATCTTCTGAAATTTCTGTAATAGCGTTTGAATCAGGCCCTCGTTAACAATGAAGTCGCAGAGGTGTCGACGAACACCATTATGCAAGAATTGCACGAAGCACGATCCACCATCTCTCGCTTAACCGCACAACACGCTCGTTCCGTCGGTTGGGAGACACGTCTGTCTGCTGCGATCCAGGAGAAAGATGACATGCAGCA
>JABAJZ010000190.1:0-14247 GCA_018857265.1 Termitomyces sp. T32_za158 | reverse complement strand
TTTGAATGTGCTGGACGCTGGGCGCTGTGTCTATGAAAGCGGGGTCACTCGGGGTCGAGATTTTCTAAATGGTAAGTATGGCACATACTGAAGGTGGATGAGCATCGTTTCGAGGGACACTGTAGTCTTGTACCAAGGACTTCTGCATGGGAAGAACGAGATTGGCAGGAAGGTCGACTTTAATCTTCAAAGGACTTGGCCGGACCCATCGATACGGGTTGAACCTGCGCATCCAAGAAGCCGAACCTTGCTGCGCTTGATGACTATTCCAATACTTCCAAGCTTGCTCTTCCTTTTTCAACTCCTCCGCAACTTCGAAGTTCTCGTTGATCACCGCAATGAACATCTGCAGCATGATGACTGAAAAGGAAAGAAAACAACAAGATGAAGGGGGGAAAAAAAAGTATCCTGGGAACACCTACAATTCGAGAAGAGCAACCAAGAAGAAACAAATGTGGCAACAATAATAGTCTGCCCAAGTCGAATTTCTGCACCGGTTGTACTGTAGAGAACATCTGTCCAGTTTTCTGACGAGAAGACTTGATATATAGCCAGAAAGGACGTCCATATGTCACCGAAGTTCATTGCTGTATCTTTGTCCATATCTCCGCGCAGAAGTTGTACCGCTGCTAGCGCGGCGATGTAGTTTGTCATGATCAAAAACAAGGACATATTTGCCAAACCGTACATATTACCAAACACCGCGAGCTGACAAGTATCTTGAGAGACAAAGACTTGCGACAAGAAACAGAGAACCTACCAGAAGAGGCTTCATTCTAGGCACAACGAGAATTACCCGGTAAAACCTCATGAGCTGAAGTATCGTGAACCACGGGTATACTGAAGAATCGTGAATCACGGGAATCTGAATTATACTCGTTCCAATGGCCAATATTAAGTCAAGCCAATTATTCCCGTGTGAGAAGAAGCTTCTCCAGTCAGGTAATGTAGCTAGGACCCGGATCACGATCTCGATATCAAACGCAATGGTGATCCCGAGCTCGCCATAGTACATGATCATCTCATGCGTGACGTTGACATCCACAGTCCGTGAAGCCTGCAGAGCAAGAGACGCGAGAGCGAGAAGAACCCAACACCAGTGGGTGTAACTGTAGATTGTTTTGACGAGATTGGGACGTGGAGGTTTATTGTCTTCACCAGCGACCCAATCGTCGTCGTGCGTTCCGGGGATGGGGATAAGGCTGTAGTTGACGTCAGTATAGAACAAAAGGTGAGCTCAACGGGCAGACATACGGAGCTGCCCCAAAGGCACTTTTCTTAGTCTCAGAGCGGATGGCAGAAAATGTATTAGTGATCACGGCAACAAACAGATTGATGAGCCAGAAATTCAGAACGATGATGCAGATGATAAAGAAAAAGCAAGAGAAGAAATTTTCCGCGTCAATGACAGAGTACATCAATGTTGTCCACTGTGATAGCGGTCAGGTCAAACATCAACTGGACGTAAAAATTACTAACTCCATTTGCAGAAGCGGTGACGATGACCTGAAGAGCTGAAAACCAAATGGCATCAAAACTTTCAACATTATTCGAAGGGTTATCTTGCTCCTAGAACCAAAGGTCGGTGACGTCACTTCCGTTCACAAAGAAAGACACACTTTGCATACTTGCCCCAACGGACATATGTAACCCTTTGACATGCTTGATTGGACACCATCGAGTGGAATATATCCAGTGATCTGCAAGGTCAGAGGATCGATGTATCCTCCACAGAACTGGCCCTCTATTTGGATTTCTTGTTCCCCGAGAACGGGCTGTAAGAAGCAGGTCCTACGAAGAGAACCTTTGAAAGTTTGAACACCGATGATACTATGACGCTTAAGACGAGGGTAGGGAGAAAGAGAGAAACAACACACGAGAACAGGACCATGGCGAATAAGACAAAGTAGGCAACTCGCGTGATAAGCGGACGAGCAGTCTTCAGAGAGTGCATGATTGTCTATAAAACTACGTCAGACCAAACAACGAGATATTCAAGCCAAAGCAATGCACAGTTGTACCAGACGTGATAGTCAAGAGTCTTGCCGTCCGAATTACACTCATGGCTCTGAATATGCCAATGTGGTGCCGTCCCTGCTCCTCCCCACATATTGCCAGTACGAATGCAATCCAGAAGCTGGCGATAGCTATAAAATCAATTCGACTCCAGCTTTGCCTGAGATACGGAATATTCCTATATGCTTTGTCGTGGGCATTTGCCACGCTCAAACGGAACGGGAGGGAGATAACGTCGTTGTCTGACTTCAGAGCTCTTGAGAAATATGTGGCTGTAGTGGGCTCACGTACAACTTTATGAAGACTATGAGCTGCGTCCAAGATTTTCTCAGCAAACGGTCTCAGAGGCGGAAGCGGTTCCGGCTGTGTAAGCGCGACTTGTGACGCTGGCGGAACATGAGGATAAGGAGACGTCGAAGTGTGCGCGTTGAGTGAAAAGGGGCGCAGAAGAGCGAGTTTAAGGTTGTGCAATCTCTTCGAGATGGAGGTACCCTGGATGAGGGTGGCTTGGGAGAGAGATCCGGAGCGCCCAACGGCAGAAGTAGATCCAGCAGAGGGTGTGGGCGGGAAATGTTCCGATTGACGCTGGAAGGGAAAACGGAAGAAAGAACCGATGTAAACTTCAGGATCAAATAGAAAACCAGAGACACAGATGCGAGCAAAGGCTTCCAATCTAATATGACATTTGAGATAAGTGGTAAGGCGGAGGTACTTGAGTCAAGGGAAACTCACGTAAATATGATAAATAACACAAATAGAGCGTAATCCTCCCAAGAATGGAAATATCCCTTGATACGGGGTGGGACGGCGGTACCATCTGAGGTGGAGAGTGTCAGAGGAAGGGCAGCTTGAATGGTTAAGACGACGGCATTGATGATGATCAGTACAAGAATGATAGGTTCAGTCCAACTGTAAGCATTAGAAATGCGTTAGTATGGACACATGACAGAAAGAAGCATGACGTACGAATACACAAGAAAATTGAAAAGAGCCACTCGGAGTTTGCTGTCTGTCCCGAGAAATCCCAGCGTCCGACCACGAATAGGTAACTCCTTCGTCAGATCAGGAATCTGGTCTTCGTCGGGACCCCGTTCCTCCCCGTCCCCAAGACGGAGCTGACTCTCCAATCCGGTGGACGCCAAGTTGACCACACGTACGGACGCACGACGTAAATTCTGGGACATAGATTTAATCGCCGATCCTGTCTTTTTCAAAGGCGACGGCGTGACACTATATCGTACAGTCCTCCGACGGCTACGCGGTGTAAGTGCTACACTCTGTTCGGGGTCTGCCTCACCGTATTCAACTCCATTGCGTGACACGTTGGACGTCAAATGCGCCTCGTCATCTTCCCTGTGCCCGTCATACATCTCCGAGTCATCAAAGTCGTGCGGGGAGACAAGCGATGCAGACGACGGTCCGGGTTGTGAAGTCAGGATTGAATCCATATTCTGGTTTTGAATCCCGTAGCGTGCTGAGAACGGAAAGTTTCTATCATCAGCTGGTATAGAAAACACGTCGTCTGTCTCAGAACGCGCAGGTCGATTGTTGGAGGTTGCCAATGCCGAAGATGACAGCACTGCAGAATGTGGTCCTTGAGATATAATGAGTCGTAGAGGGTCCTGCCCTGCATCAACCAAACGCTGTCCCCAGCTGGTTCTTCGTCTCGCAAATGATCTGTTGCTGCCCGATGGTTCTAAAGAAGGAGAAGGTGGTGCTGAAGCTACTATGCCAGTCGGAGAGCCAGTTAAATCAATAGCCGAAGTAATCGTGGATTTTGGGGTCGTAGGACGCTGCAGATGTGTTTCTTTTTGTTCCATAAGCTAAATAGGAAAAGAAAGGAAATACGCGTCGAATGGTCGACCGCGATAGCGAACAAAAGGACCCAGAGCACGACGCAACGGCTTTCGATGTAACTGGGCTATACGTGAGAATTTTGATCAAAAACGATCATTTGATGAAACTGAAACCTTGCTTCAACTGCCAACAAGCTTTTGTGTATCGCTTCGTCTGCCCCGCCATGGAAAATACAAAAACTGCTGTTGTTTGGGTAAGTGTCGTGCCCTGAAAGCTATGCGACAGCCAATCAGTTTCCATGCATTCCCAGAGCAAAGTACCTTTCCACTTTGAAGCACACGTATCGTATCGTTGAAAAAATAAGCAGGCATCTCGCAGTATCACTAATGGAAGCATATGAACCTACTTCCCAAAAATTTTGAGGATTTCGGCGGATACACCTCTGCTGCCATTCTCTCTATTTCAGCTTCTGGAATTCTCAAGACCAGATGGATGGCACTTTCTTAAAAGTATAGTCCGCAGGATGCTGAGCTTGCCTTTGAATCGATCTTTCTGCATTGTTCGTAAAGTCTTTCCGTGCTTCAGTAAAAGATTCCTTCAGGATGAGTCGAACCTGATGTCATGGCTATGGTTCTGTTGGAGAAATCTAGCCGTATTCTGCTTGGGCTTGAGAATACTCACATTATAAACAAGCGAATTTCGTAAGGACTCAAACCGTACCTGGACGAGTGCATCACCTGCGAAAAACGAACCGGATATATATATGACAAACGTCAGGCTCCCCCCTTATGTTGTAGGAGTTAATTGAAGATCTACTTAGTCAATCGATCCTATCGTTATCAAACAGGTATGAAAATTTCCTACTCGGTGGATTGTAGACTGAGGACATCCAAAGCAATTCCTAGATTAGTCTGCACATTGAATCTCGTGGAACATCCTTATGCCAAACCTTCGATGTCATTTAGCTTTTTTGTGGCCTGGGTTTGATTGACGAATGCATATAACGGGTTCTGTGAAGAACGTATCAGTTCGTCTATATGCCAAAGCGAACCGCTATCCACCGACCATTTGATAAGAAAAACCGCGTAGATGGAGAGGTTGGCCTCGAAGGTGCGTGGCCAAACTTCGACCACACCAACGACAGGCCTTCAGCGAGGTTCTTATGAAAAACATGGCGTTCCTCATGCTTTCTTTCTTGGAAAGATCAGATCAGGCCGTTGTTGAGATAAGTTGACTCCGAGTCAGGCGATATGCCTTCCCATTGTCTGTTGACCGTAGGCCACATTTTTCGGTGGCCAGGATAGTTGAACGACCACGTGCAAACAGGTATTTCAACTATGGCCACTCGACTGGTACTTAAACTACGAACAATATCTCGCCTTACCTTCCCATCGTTCTCCCCCCGTCTAAGCTTAACGACCAGACTCTTCTTTCCTTGACGCCACCATGGCTATTTCGTCTCCTGCAGAGCCTTCTGCCGCTCCGAAAGAACATATCAAAAGGCCCCCCAACGCGTGGGTTATCTACCGAAAAGTCAAATCCGAGGAGTACCGTAAGGCGCATCCTGACCGAAAGTTCACTCTACCCGAAATGTCCGGGATCATGGCAACGCAATGGGCAAGCGAACCTGAAGAGGAGATAAGACGCTTCGAGCAACTCGCAATGGAGATGAAGTTGGAGCATCGCGAGCGTCATCCTGATTACAGGTATCAACCCAGACGGAGGAGCCCAGGCGACGAGCAGAAGAAGCCAAGGAAGGTGAAGGAAGGGCGCGTGACAAAGCCGAAGCGAACGACGAAAGACAAAGTGGTATTGACTGCCACTGATGTTACCACCACTGACGCCACCAACACCGGTCATGGGTGGCCTGAGGTCAATGGCCCGTCCCGGTCTGATGGTGTCTTCGGGCTTGGTTCTGTAATTCCCGTCAACGATCAACACGCCCTCACCAGCTCCGACCACATGTTCTATGACAACATTGCTATTGTAAGATTCACTCACGTTCATACTTTTATTTTGTCGCTCACAGCCCTCTCTCAGTCTCTCCAGTCTTTCGAAAACTTGATCGCGAAGATGTTCAATCCTACGGTACAGTCGATGGCCTATCCTTGCCGATCCTACGCAGACTCTAGTCATGTCGCGATGCAACCGTTTGCGACTTCCCAAGTGAACGCCTACCAGCCGATGTCGAATGGAGGCACCCTCTCCAATGCTCAATCTTATGCAGGCAGGTCGCTCCAACCTTCCAACGCATATGAGGCGAATAGTCTGTATGACGTCGCCGCCGGGCTCAGCGAGTCCTATGCCACCACCTCCTCTCAAATTGATAGCATCTCCGACTTTCTGGATTATATCAAGCAATCGATGCCACCTTTCATTGACGTTGCTCCTGGCAACGAACAGGTTTCTCTTGACGCCACCGCCACCGAGTTTCAAGACTTGAGCGCCTTTTGCGAGAATCTCGATTTCTTGGCGTTTGACCAAGAGTCTATCAGTTGGGAAGTCTGATAAGGAACATACGCGTCCTGGACCTGTCCTCGCAGCGTTACCCCTACCCCCCCCTCCCCCAAACATCAGTCATCCTTGTGATGTCGCGACGGCGTTCTCCCACTCTCACCAGTCACTGTGCCACCTTCACCTCTTCCTAACTTCGATCGCCTGTCCTCCTTGCCATCTTATGATGTCGCAAAGGCGTTCTCCCACTCCCACCAGTTACTGTGTCACCTGCCAACCTCTTCCCAGCTTCCATCGCCTGTCCTCCTTGCACAGAAGGTATGTATGTATCACTAGTGTCTGCATGTTATCCATGTCACGTATTATTATCATGCCCAAAAAACGTTTCTGTCCCATAAAAATCTCCATTCTCCATCGTCTTATACCCCCTCTCCACGTCTCATGGATGATAGATTTTCTTATCATTGTTTCCGAGCCCCTTGCCATCGGCACCGTTTTTACGTTGCTCTCGTGCTATCACTGCTACTCTCGTTTTTGTGCCACTCTTGTCCAGCTGAGTTAACCTAACGTTAAGCCAGCCATTCCTGATTATATATATGCCTATACAACGTTGTCCGCTCCTTATCATGGTTTCCTTTCTCTATTGTTATCAGGAAAGATTTACGTCTCATTGAATGCCGTTGCATCACTCATGCCTACCATATATACAACTTCATCTTTCTGGTTGCTCAAGGTTTTCACAATGGTATGTAGTGCTACCCTCTACTGGTCAGTCACCCAGAATTGAAGAAAATTGTATGATGGAGGAGCGGCGACAGAAAGAAGAAAGATGAGACAAACAAATGACATATTTTCATCCTGTTCAACCCCAGAACATACAACATTATCACCATCAATAGTTGAATTTGTTCCCTCTGGAGTCATATGTACTCTAGACTCCTGGTTTTGCACAGTTCAAACTTGCTCGGAACTTGGGGAAAACCTATAAACAGTTTTTCTGTCTAATTTCGTATGGTAAAAACCAGACGAGGGCTTTTCTCATGTCTTGAGGACTATGACGATTTGTCGTTGGCGTAGTTCGGAAACACAATGGGTTTTATGTCTATAATCTTGACTAATATCCTGAGCTTGCGAGAATAAACGACGCCTGCGTTTTCGCGTATGGTGCGCGGGTGAAGGTTTGTGTCGGCGACTGCTTCACGACAGAAAGATCTAGTTCTGCACCTTCATCAATTTGATACGTCTCTCATTTCTAAACATCTAAGATCGTGTTAGTTCCGTAAAATAGATTACGGAATTGGACTACAAGAATCGTTGTACAATATGTGTAGGAAATGGGGAGAATGGGGATTCAGCTTATAGTGTTTTCAGACCCCAGGATTGCGAACGATCGAGATCTTCTTTGTCGTGGCGTTTGGAGTGTTCTTCTCTACCCAAGCAGCACCACCATATACAAAGTGACAATGCATACGAACTTCTTCAAGACCGACCCATGGAATAGAATTCATGTTTCTTTCAGGATCAAAATCGTACTGAACTGAAAGTTTCAAAACTTTCAAAGCGCGAAATCTGAATTTTTGCAGCATCTCGCCAGGACATAAAACTGAATCGATGGACAAGAATGCGAGTTCGCGCATCACAACTGGATCACTCGCGGCCAATTCTATGGTAGCGCATGTCTTTTTAGGGAATGCATATGTGCCGCCGCTGTTATCGATAACTTGTGCAATCTGGCAGGATTCAAGTGTTTGGGAAGCACATTGTAACAAAAGCTGGCAGTCTCGAAATGAAAGTCGAGAACGAACCTCGAGATTGCGGAGGTGTGTAAAATTTCCAAGACCGATGAGAGGCAGCTGGTATGCATGACTCTCCCAATTCAAGGAAACAACCTCCGGGAGCACAAGATCAGCCACCCCTTCGTTCGATTCCAGGTCATCCGTCATTGGGAGCTTGACCGATAACGTTTTACAAAGGCGGTGTTTGTCGTCCTCTGCCAGACGCGCAAGAGCTTGACTGTATTGTTCCAGACCAGCCAGAGACCATTTGTCTCCCCTGTTTATCATTACCGTAACTTGCAAGGGCCTCTCTGTATTCATGAGGTGGGATTTACAATCTTCGTAATAACTCTCGACCTGATCCAATGTCGTTCGTTCTATAGCTATGATGATCCCTTGGACGGGCTCATCTTCGTCCATGACCATACGGACTACACAAAGGGGCTCTGACAAACAATCTGGGGGCTGCCGCGATAAAGACGCGGAGGCCGTGTGGAAGTGCTGCTGCGAAGACTCAGTTCTTCCAGAAATTCTTCGGGAAATTTTTGAGAGACCAGCACCGGGAACTGTAGCAGCGAGTATCGAAGCACGACTACCAGGCGTTGTAGCAGTAAGTAGTCGCGGGGGGTAACCACTAGTCGTTGTAGCAGAAGTTATAGAGACGCTGTCGCTCTGAGCTGCATCAGGAATTGCTTGGAGACTATCATGAGGCGATGCGACAGCAGTTGCTAGGAGGGAACCACTGGGCACTGGCACTGCAGCAGATGTTGTGGAGAACCTGTCGGCAACAGTCGCACCTGAGATCACCTGGAGGCCATCTCTGGAAGTTGCAGAAATGACGGTTGAAATGTTATCACGGGATGTCGCATCGCAGGGAGAATTGACTGTGAGACGACCATGGGACGCTCCAGCACATGGTGACGAGCTGTCCTCTTTGGCGGTCGTGGGAGCTTTATTAAAAGCCGATTCTTTAGCTTTATGTGGGTCAGTGATTCCCCTGTTATAATACCACACCACGAGTGTGGCTACTGTAGCACCTAAAAGAGCTCCAACGAGAGAAAAAGTATCATGACGCTTGAGCATAACTTGAACCTATCACCATTCAAAAGTTGAGAAGCGACTGGAATCAATAGTACGTACTTTTACGGGCTGGAATTTGAGGAGGTATGTGAGCAGATGTAGATGCCGTTTGCGTGCGTTGGAGTTGATACCAGATCGAGGGAGGCAGACTTCAATAGAACCCAAAGTGGGCTTTTATCTGCTCTGTCCACCCTCAGCTCAATGAAGGGTCGGATTCAACATTTGTGCATTTTGGGAACAATCGAAAGGACCAGCTACAACAAGGAATCATGTCAGAACAAGGGAATTTCCAAACATTTGTGAATTCAGCGTCAACACCCACTCCTGGAGATTTCTGGCCCGAACTGAGGACAACAAAATGCCTTGTCCATATGTGGCAGCTCTAGTTCGGGATAGAATAAATTAAAAGACTCATAGCATTAGAGACCTTGTTCGTAGATTCTGTGGGCCTTGTATGATGAGTGGTATCGTTCTCCCCCTTGTATAGATAAAGATCCGAATTGCAAATGATTTGTCGGTGGGCGCGTTTACATAAGTAGGCTAGATAAAGGACTGTGTGTGGGGGGGGGGGGGGGCAGTGCCGGCGGCGTTTGAATTTACGTCAAACCTTGGTGGTTGCTCAAACTTGCTTTGACCTCTGGTGCTCGACGTGGTACTGAGAAGGTTTTTAGTGCAACTTGGATCATGGGCACGATCTATGTGTTTATTGGAGTGCAAGAGATGTAAGGACTATAATACAAAAATAGTACAACTACTATATCTATATTCTGCTATTGAATGAAAATCACAGAAGAAATCGTGGGAGGGTGAACAAGAAAGTAGAGTTACGCAAACAAAATCTAATGACATGACTATGAGTGAGCGAGCCACTTTTGGTGCCCTGATGCCCAAGGATGGGGATGTAGGGGAGGGAAGATTACCCGGGAAGTCCATGACCCATACATTTCACCGCGTACTGAGTATGCTACGGAATTCTGTCCTCGGAATGCCATGAGAACTTGATCCTACATCTGCAGCACTCGGCACAGACCGTTGATGAAGCGGAGATATTTAGATTCGTTATTTGAGGTACCATATTGTATTGATCGGTAGCTAGAATTAAATGACGCCATAGAATGTCTGAATGCCAGCATTTTGAGGGACTGGTGATATACAAAATGCCATACCTTCTTGAAACCGTTCAAAAGAGATGAAAAGGCGAATGGAAGGAATCATTATGCAAGAAGCTTCTTGCGCTTTTCACCGTTCCTCCATAGATGTTGAATTGAAACTGGGTAGTGGGCCTGCATTGGGAAATTATCCAACGACTATCTATGATCGAAATCTCTCCCTTGATATGTACTTTTTCAAGTGTCTTCCAAATCATTAGGTCAGATAAAGTTGACCATGTCGGATAGCCAAGTCTAAAGTCAATGTGACGGAGCAATGGAAAGTTGAAAGGTCGTAGAAGGGGTCCTATGTCGTCATCAGAGACAAGGCACAGGTATTCCAATGGGCGACTCGTGTGACCAGAAGGGACGACGAAACCGAACACGGATTCATGTGCCAAAGCTTTCTGGATGATCTTCAGGGTGACGTTCTGAAGATTAGTGCAATGATAAAGTAGGTAGCAGCAGTCTTGGAGGGCAATGTCACATTGGATCTCGAGTGTGTTAAGTGTTTCGAGTACGCTTGGTGATAAAGGCAGCCATGAAGCAAGCAATTGCTTACGGTGTCCTTTCCAAATCAGATCCCGTAAGTTTGTAAAAGCATTGAGGGGAAGCATCGGAGAAGAAAGAATGTCATATGGCAACTCAAGGTCCGGGAGAGAAATGGTGAGTCGGTGCCAGCGTTCGAACCCAATTTCTTCGTCATCGAGAAATGCAAGGAATTCCCCCAGGCGTTGGAATCCAAGTCCTAATGGCCAAGAGCCTGTCCTATATTCCGCACTGATATCGAACTTGCAGTCCAGCTGCGTCGATCGTACATAGTCTGCAAATTCCTGAATGTAGCCCACGGGATCACCATATCCTGGACACGCACGCGAGCCGACACAGATGAACATCTGATCGAAACCCCGTATACTGATGTAAGGATTACCATCCACATCATAAGGAATATCTTTCAATAAATGCTCATATCCACGTCCATCGTCTCGATGCCTAGGTTGGGGACGATATTTAGAACTTGAAGCCCAATGGAGACCAAACACTAACTTTGGAATAGCCTTTTCAATGGTCGTCCCAGTCGCAACTGGAAGCTGAGGTTCCGGTTCGAGAACCGTCATCTGGATCACACAGGCCATCGCTCAAGAGTACTGATAAAGAGGTCTCGGATCACTCACCGTTGTCAGTAGCTCTGGACTTGTTTAACATCCGCAGAGTACCCTAGACCCTTAAATAGCATCCCATCCTATGAGCTTCAATAAAGATTCGTTTGACAATAAGAACGTTACGGAGGCCGTTACAGGCAGTAAAGCACAGCTTGCAAAGACAATTAAGACAGTGATACCAGTTCATCAACTTTTCAAACGACAATAACGATGGCGAGCAGACTCGATTAATTGAAACAGTATATACCGCGGACCTGGAAATGACTTTGAGATTGATGAGTGAACGTTACATCCAAGTTGAACAAAAGAGAAGCACCACAGTCACGAGACGTGAGAGACTGATCCGATATTTCCGTAATGTCCGAGTGCTCTTTCAAAGGGCCGATATAAATCTTTTCTCGACGCTCTTCAAATTCTACGCTGCCGACGTGTGTCTCCGTTGCTGATCTTATTTCACTTTGCTCATTAGATCTTAGCATATCGAGTTCCTGGGTATGCATAGCGCAGGAACCAACTCCCAAGTTCTGCTTTTTGTTCTTTTCGTAGACTTATCGTCCTTTTTGTTTCCAGTAACCATGTCTGCAGTCGTATGATGTTTCTTTAAAAATATGAGTCACAGTCGCTTTACTGGAATAATTGATATCTATGTCAACGTCGAGCTTATTTCAGTCAACAGCTCTCGAGGATAGTTCAAGTAAGCACGCTAATCCTCCGCATTCCATCTCTTTAGTCTTCTGTCATTGAACATATATCAATAAAGACAGTGCGTAGCCTTCTCTGTTGTTCTTCTCTATATTGGATGCAATGATGTTCAGGCGATGGAGGGCCGAACGGTTTTGGCTGGGCAAGCAGCAACTGGGATTATTGCTTTTCGATCACAGACTAAAACAAGACGATCAAGTAGCCTTCCCCAACACTCAAGTACTCAACAACAAGTCGTATGCAAGAATAGAAACAAATTCTTGACCATCTCCTTGTGCTTGCCAAAGTAGTGACTGACATGTTGTCTCTCCGTCATCACTTCCTGACACACAATGAGTGATGTTTTGTCCAGATTGTGGATGACATTGGTGAGGACGTTTCAGCTTACCAAAAAGACCGGTGCCAAGTAAGCGAACGGAATTCAACATCCAGTTTTCGGAGTGCCGAGGTACTGATAAACTTCAATTGTTGAGGCAATATCAATGGCGAGGAATCCACTCATGGCCATGGATACTCGCCTCCAGTTCACTTTCTAAAACCTTTGGCGCTAAAATGATGGTCAATCCTAAAGATATGTCAGACAGTCACTCAGACCGCTCAGATAACGGAATCCCTCGTTTCATCCCATTCAAATCGACCTTGTATACGGATTTCACCTGGCAAGCGACAGTCTGTCTCAATATTTTTAACTCAGATTTAGCAAACCCTTATTAGCGCTTCTGATTTTAACCTTGACGACCTTGAGCTTTCCCGGTCATGTATGTTTGTCGACAATTTTTATTACAGTTTCTGTTCACTGGTCCCCGCAAATATTCTGTAAAGCGCGGTTGCCATGGTGTGCGCATCTTCCGGAAGATCAAAGACGGGATTCCACTTCGATTCCGTTGCGATATCTGTCGCATACATACATAAAGACACGCGACCGCTCTGATCGATTTTACGATTATCTATGCCGAAGGTCAACCTCTCTTGTCATTCTGAGACTAAAGTTCATTTGGCCCCTCTTGAATTCAAGACCGATAGTGTGGCACAAGCTGTTGATTTCCGGGACCTACATGAAAATCTAAACCACTGTCAAGTTAGTTGGTGAGGACAAAGTCGTTGACACTCGTAGTTGCAAACAACAACATTGCAGGACACTGACAACCGTCTGTTCATTCAGATTTTTTATGTTCAATGAAAATAGATGATTCGAATTGAATGTATTACTCAGGAATGCCGGTCTCAGCCCACCATGCTGCGCTTCCTCCCGCGTAACCGTACTGAAAAAAAAAAACATCAATGATGGACAAATTAGCCAATTCAGTCGTACCATCGTCGAGCCGTCGATTGATAGCAGGCCAGTCCTTTCCCAATTCCTTTGAATATGCAGCGAGCACAGCCGCAAAGAGCGGTTCAGAGTCTGGATGTGTTGACGAAAATGCTCGTTCTAGCACATAAAGATCTACAGCTTTGTCCTCAACGAGGCTTGAGACAAATGAGAGGCCGAAATCAATCAAGACCTATGAGGCAATCAAAACGTGTTTACTGAAAGTCTACGATACATAGAACAACCACTCACGAGCTCTGTTGGTGTATCAGGATCATCAGGGGTAAATGAAGAAGGGTGCCGAAGCATCATGTTTGAAGTGGTCAAGTCTCCGTGTACCACATCTGCAGTATGCATTCTCGCAAGCTGGATGCCAATTAAACCCATCAACTTCTCTGCAAGATGATCAGTGGCAATAAAGTGAAACACAAGTCGTCACATACCAACAGAGACTCCAAATTCCTTCAATGCATCATAGCCGTCATTGTCAACTTCAGAATATATTTCATCATCGCCATCTACCTCATCTCCCGCACCTCCCGGCAATAAGCAGCGCACACTTTTCCCCTCTATCCATTCTATGCCAAGAGCACCAGCGGCACCATCAACCATCCGAACTCCCGGTACATTCACCCCAGAACTTGAGCATATTTAGTTCTACTCGTTGATCCGCGACGTACGAATGTTGCATACCGCAAACATTTAAGAAGCGTCCGTGCCTCGCCCGCTACGCGAGAACGGGTCAGGGAGGCATCCAGAGACGGGTGGCGATACTGCTTAGCAAATCGATGCTTTAGAAGTAT
>JABAJZ010000189.1:0-13981 GCA_018857265.1 Termitomyces sp. T32_za158 | reverse complement strand
TATGGACGAGTTTGGGTTCTGGAGTGTAGGTTAAATCAAGATGCGGCCAAGGTGCTTTGAAAAGGAGGATTTGTTGTGGTATGTCTGTTTGCCCCGCGAATTGGATATTGAAATGCAGGATAGTGAAATATGTAACAGTCAGTTATTGCAGCAGATAAAACGTCGAACCTTCCATGGGTTTGCGATGAACCTCCTCTAGTGTCCGAATCGGGGTTCAACGCGTTCAGGCTCCGCGAAAATATCATGACGGCAAGTCGGCCTCTGTGAATTTTCTCTATTTGTCTCATCGTTTCCCTTTATTATTATTCATAAAAGACCATGCCTGCATAGCTTTGAAATACATTACGCATAAGGTAGAGCAAACAGGTGCCCTTGTGCATGAGATAGATATACTACACCATATCTCTCCTCAAGTGCCACAGAATAGATTTCCATCAGATCAATGTAAGGAGGAACCTCAAGGGTACGAGCATGTATAGCGGGTGGATCGGAGTCCCACTGCAGGAGACACAGCTGAGGCCGTTGGTTAGCATAATGCATAACAATGACTGAATATAATCCAGAATGACTGGAAGCCGCCAGCCAAGGCGCAGAATGGTCATAATAGTGGGATCCAACCTTGCCCTCAATTTCAATGACCTTTCCATATTTAATGTTAGGAGTGTTGCAGGTACATATCTGCTCGAGGGGCCAATAGGATGCGGAGGTAAGCCCAGCAAACACTTCTGGATACACGACGTGAAGATTATGAAAACCGAACGGTGATAGCTTCAATTCTATCATCTCTCTGTCAAGACTTGTTGAGAGATCGGAAATGACCAATTGTGCGGCGAGCTCGATATTCGCGCCGATTTCCAGGGCGGTTTCTCTCCAATTGAGGTCTTCCCCCGACGAGAGTGGGTCTACCGGGCAGCGGTAGATATCATATGTTTCATGACTTGTATCATCGTTATTCCAGGCAATTATTATGAAGAGTCTTCTTTTGACAACGGAAAAAGAGACGGATCGATCGTCCTTCAGAGTTATAAATTAGCCTTCAATGGTGTATATGAGGGCGTGAAATTTACCGTCAGATTTTCCGGAGCTATTGGGACCTCAACGGATAGCCCTCGCGTGAAATTGATGATGTGGATGGAGAACTTCCCATCGTCATTATCACAAGGAAGACCAACTAAACTTGGAGCAACAAACAAAGATCCGTTTAAATAATGAGGGGGAGGATTTGTCGAAAGGAGTTCTCGGACACTCAGGATCTCTCCAGCCTCGTGGTCGATGGAAATAACTTTTAACAGTATTCTGAAACGAGAGTCAGCGATAATACCTACTTGTAATGGACCGCACCTACGTATCCTGATCATGAGCTAGGACTGCAATCAAATGATTTCTAGAGTCGTCAAAATGTGCACGCCGTCTTATTTCACCAACATGAACCCTCTGTAGTGGCATCCGGCCTTGGCTATCACAAATCAGAATTTGCTTCTGTTCTTTGAGATACAGCACAACAAAAGATGTCGCCGGAATAGCAGCGAGGATCGCTGCAGGTCCTTCAAAGGCCAAATGTGAATACTGAATTGTTCTGACCGATCGTGCAATGCAAGGCCTTTCTAGGCCCCAATTGCATTCTAGCTTATTGGTATCACGCGCCACACGTCTTAGAGCACCAATAGTCATTTGAGGAAGATCAGTGCCGATAGGGCAAGCCAAATTTCGAGTTCTTCCAGTCCTTTCCAGGAGATCTATCCACAGAAATCTCGAGTCCCCTAGTTGCCGCAGGGAAGAACAAACCTTAAAGATGTCAGCTCGTCGTGTCAGGGGACAAGGTTTGTGACCAATTTACAGAAACAAAAGAAAGAACATGGGATAGCCCAAGATAAGAGCAGATCCTAATCAAAATGTCGGAAGGGATGTCTTGAAGCATGACCGCCTGAGAAAGAAAAGTTGGTTGAATGATACTCGGTAGATAAGATCTGAGAGATAAGATCGAACCTGAGATATTTTGAAAACTCAACCCTCCGTCGTCCAAGCATCAAACAGTTACATCGGCGAATGAGGACATACTTATCGTTCAAGTTTCTGGCGAGGATTTATGCATGATGCTCGGGGCAGAAGAACTGAAGTACACGGCGTCCAAGGATGGCTGCACGTGGTGCCACTAATACCCATCAAACGACAGGTCACAAATGCGCTGCAGCAAACGTCGAACAAGTGTTCGCTATGATGGCCATTTGAGACATTCTCCGTTGGTTTGATAACATTCAAAAATCACAAGTACTCTTTCGACCTTTGCTAAAGATGCACTTTTCCCATTTTTTGAGCCACATGCTCCTCGGTAAGCCACTTATTCTTCCTGTGGTTGTTAATTGGTGGAGTCTCGTGATTGAACCCAATATGCTCTTCGTTCAGGGCCCTGGAGGTTTCAGACGCCTATGACGGGGTATATCATGCCCAGGTACATCACTTCTCGCCCCTACAGTGTTTGGTCAGAATGCTTAGGTTTGTGGGAGCTTGCGCAAACTAGCCATAGGTTCGTAGAGTCGCTGATTTGTACTTTCGTCTTTTTGAACCTACTTTACCCACTTTTGATTAGGTGAACCCTACAATACGTTCGACGGTCCCGGCTTTCCTGCGTGCAACAATGTCATTCAGGTCTTTAGACCCTCATCGGTCGAAGAGATGCAAACAATTGTGAAGGATGCAGTTATGCAGGGACAGTCAGTCAGAGCCAGTGGTGTATGTTTGCTGTGATGGTTTGTGCCACATACTGACTCGTCACCATATCAGAATGGACATATGTGGTGTAGGTCTCTCATACCGCCAAGTGCCTTCTGTTTCCGGCCTCATGATGATTTAGACGATACCATGTGTTCTGATGATCCAAACACTTTAATCATCAAGACGGATGCCGTTAACGGGATTTCAGACCTTGTTCTTCAAGATGGCGTAGGCAGTGTTGTTGTTGAGGCTGGTGTTACCTTCCCCCAAGTGTATGCAAGATTTGTAATGAGCCATTACGCTCTCCTGATTTATTTCTTCAGCGCTGAATGGTTACACTCTCGAGGTGCTTCTTTAGGCTACACACTCGGTAAGCCTTCGGAGTAGCCACCTCTTACGATTCTGATCGATTAGTTAACTGGAACATTACTGTCGGTATGCGTTTTCCATGGCTTATGTAGTGGACGTGCCCTCATGGGTTGATCAGCTGGCGCTATGGCGATGGGCGCTCATCGTTCCTCTCTGCGAGAGGATTCACAGGTCTCCAGCGCGGCTCTAGCATTTGACATCATTAATGGAAATGGTATCGCACACATTTGATAGTCGTCAGCCATATCGTTAAAAAAAATCATAGGCGATATCGTTCACTTGGAGAAGGACCAAACCAACGATACGTGGCTATCAGCGACCACTTCATTGGGACTCCTTGGTGTTATTGCCAGAGTTAAACTTAGCGTTCTCGCCGATTTCAAAGTTTATGCCGATCAAACCGTCCTCGATGAAAACGACGTTTTAAACGGAGATATCTATAGTCAAATATCGCCATATGTAACCGCAAACTACTGGGTACGTGTATCAGTTGTGTAAATTTATACCCACTCTGACGAAGCTTCCATTCTAGTGGTGGCCAGGTACCCGGTTTCTTCGTCGACCATACAGCACTCCACCTCATGGATTTTTATAGGTCAAAGGAAGTTCCATCTGAGGACTTATGGTGTAGTACCTATCACACATCCAGGGAATGCGTTCCAGGTAGTCATCTTTCAGTTTGTAACCGTGCACTTACTCATGTACTTTGTAAGTCGACCTTTTCGGTGACGAATACGGAAGCGGCGCTGGCCCTCAATCTTTTAAACAGCGGACAGAACTTGAGTTTCCCTAACTTCGTGACTGAAAGGATTTTCTTCGACCTTTGGAGTGCCCCAAACTTTCATGGTACGTTGTTTGCGAGATTTGAAGGCCTTGCTTTACATCTCCGACAAACTCAGATAAACCTACCAACTTGCCACTCTTATCATGGCCTGTACATGGATACGCTTATGACGTACTCATCGGTGGCTTATACCCGGGCTTGAAGCCGGAATGGGATTATGGGCTTAGAGGGAAAACGCTTGAGTTTGCGGTGCCTGTCACTCAGGCTAATGTACTGCTGAAGCGTATTCGAGAACTTTTCGATCAAGCAGCAGCTAACGGCAAGGCAGTGACTTCAACATACCGCAGGTCAGGTTCACGACATCCCGTGCTTTTGTTTGTTTCTGACACTCTTCCATTAGCGGGATCAATATCAAGGTTGGAATGTCATCATCACACTGGATATTTAGATTGAATCTAGGCTTCTGTAGTTTGGCAAACCATTCGATAGCTTCTTGGGACAGACTACCGAAAGGGTAGGAAATAGGACTGCCGACTGGTCTAAAGTAGGCCTTTGTTCTCTGCAGGTAACGCTGGGTCCATGAATCTGCTAGGGGGCTATTATGTTCGATTTTCCGTCCTTTTTACCAACTACAGGAGACCACCATCGCTACAATGAAGAATGGTGAGTCAGGTTTACCCTTCATTTGCTATGACTCATCTTTTGAAACGCAGGTACGGAACGCTTGCAAAGACGTTGATTGACGAGGTATGTGACAAATAATAAGTTACCGCATATTCCTGATATTAGTTCGTAGTTCCCTGTTCGGCCTCATTGGACAAAGAACAACAGGGATATCTTCCGACAGGCAGTGAAGAACTTGGATCAAGATGTGCGTTGACACGCACTTCAGTGAAGCCCTCTCTTTACTCATACATATTTATTTCAGAGCCTACAAAGGTTTGCCAAGGTCCGGGAACAATTTGATCCTAAGAAGACATTTAAGAGCATTGTCGGGGAGATCATTGGCGTTGTATAGAGGACCCTTTTATGGCATAAGTTCACTGTAGAAACTACTATATAGCAGTCTTCATCTTAAAAGTACAATCGCAAAGGACCAGATATAGTTACTTGTGCTTGTATGTTGATGCTTGTCAAAGTACCAATTGGCAAATATCACGTCGGCCTGTCGTTTACCATGATCAGATTCATTCTCGTCCAGGTGAATATCACCAGAATGAGTACTGTTGAGCATAAAAGTCTGAGTGTCCTTGTAGAATCGTCAAGGCAAGACAAGGCTGTCTAAATGGTATGTGCCATACGATGACGATGAAAAAGTACAGTTTGAACCCACATTTAGTTTCTTATGAAATTCTATTGACTGTTCTACCAGGTTCGTCTTCGCGGTGAAGTACATCGATTAGTAGCGCCACGAGATCAAAAATATCAGTCAAACTTCGTCGAGGTGCGCTTCCATCCGATCAAAGACTTAGGCATCTTGACTAAACTTTCATAGTTCCGTAACTACAAGATCGTATATCGGCGTTACGCAGGACTCTTCTTCTGCCTCTGTGTTGATGCTAATGACAATGAGCTTGCTTATCTTGAAGCTATTCACCTTTTCGTTGAGATTTTGGGTACGTTCAACCTGCCTGCAGAATTACGTCATTCATCTTCTTGACCACGTAGATTCGTTCTTCGACAATGTCTGCGAGCTTGACTTGGTTTTCAACTTTTATAAAGTGTGCACAATTGATTATGCAGCGTCTTTCCTTCTTAAATCTTCCTAGGTGTATGCCATCCTCGATGAGATTTTCCTTGCCGGAGAGATCGAAGAGACGAGTAAAGATGTTGTGTTGTCAAGACTAGAACAGCTCGAAAAGCTTGAGTAAACATACAAGTCAGTACCATGCCATTGGTCTCTGTGGTCTTAGTACTCATGTCTTAGTTTGCTGATATCATGATTTATACTACCCATAATGATACCCTTTTTTTACCAATTTCGCTGACATCTTTCTTTCCGTCTCTCGCTTGGAAAGATCATGATTTTCAAGCTGCCACTCGTCTTCGAGTTACTCGACCAACATGACAGAAATCGCACACGTAGCCTGCACATTCTCCGATATATGTCCGACCATTCGGCGCTTCCTTCGCCGGCTCTATTGTGTATAAAATCAAGTTGACAGTGGTGTAAGATTAATCGCTTCTGGTTTATGGCCCCCAAGTACTGCTGCTTCCACGGTCTATACGTGCATTTCTCACCTTTGGATTGATGTCTATTAGTTGTGCTTACTGTGCAAGCTTGGTCAGAACCTGCGTTATTCCGCGATCGGCCTCAGCACACTTCTGGCACATTAGAGGCCAATCACTAGCTCCTTCAAGGCTGATAAAGCAATGGGTGGATGATAGCAAATTTATGACCTGGGAAGCCATTCTGCATTATGACCCTACGATGGCATGCTCGAGAATCCTTAGCATGTCATTGGCCTCTGTTAATCTCGTGCTATTTCCTCTGTCCCTGTGAGTGAATTAACCTCAAACGATTTGGTGTTAAATTAACTTGACATGCACGCAGACTGAATCACGTTGAACATAAACCTTATCGTGCGCCATACCAAGGCTCTTACCCAAACGGGTCGGATCTTCACGTCGTTTGTTAACTTCCTTATAATATTACTGTCTCTTCAGTGATGGTTTCTCAACTCACGGGAGCATGTGTCATGCTTTCTGAAAAGGTGACGAGAAGTTCCTAAGATCCGTATTGACATATACAGCCCCCAATGAGCTTTCGCTCTTTACAAATTTTCCCTTACCAGGGTCGAGGCTACCAGACTAGCCACGTGGCGACCACGTGGAAATCTAAGTTGGTAAAAGAAACTGCGGTTCAGGAAATTTTTACTTAGGAAAGATTAACGGGAGAGCTCGACGGGAGGTGAGGCGGAAGACCTGCGAAATGGTGGCTGCTTTAGACACTTTACTGACTAACGCGGTCAGATCGGATCCCTCTGGTCCGAAAAGAGTCCATATGGTTTCCACGATTCTGATGCCCCTGCTTAAAGAGATATCACAGTCTATTTCACTTGGACAATCTTTAAAGTCTTTATTTTCTCCCCCTCGTCATCGACTTGTTTTTTCTTAATTTTCTGACTTTCGGAAGCACATTTACCCGGTTAGTTGTGACCGGTTCGAGTGTAGCAGGATATTTGTTGATCCAACTATGCCTAGCCAGTCAAAGCTTGGGCATCCTCTCCTTCAGACCCTATCAAAACTCCTCAACGATAGCCTGTAAGTCCTCCTGAATCTCTTGGCATATTTGAATCTCTTGGCTCAATATGTCTCACTCTTCAAGGCCAGGTTATGTTTTCGAGTATATGGCATTGACATTGGAGGCTTATCGCAACATTGTCAATCACCTTGGAAGCCGCCGCGACATAGCAACTCTCTGCAGGGTATCAAAAGGCTTCCAATATGTCTGCGAACGTGCATTGTACAACACCCTCTATTTTCGTGAGATTGGTGACACAATTGCTATCTGCAACACCCTCGCCAAACAACCTCGACTTTCTATTCTCGTCGATGCTCTTACAATAAATATATCGGATACCGACAGCGATAGCGACGATGACAGTGTACATGATATCGAGGACGATAGTCCAACGATACCCCTACCTGATGTCTACTGGCCCACGGTTTCGAGCGCGCTGCAAAAGGCAAAAAGGCTACGTTACCTGAATATCCATATTAATCAAAATACAGATAAAGCCGTTGCGTGGATCCTAGACGGTTGCACTTTTCGACTCCGACGATTTCATTGCGACTTAGATTGGGACTTCCACCTCGTCAAGTTTCTCAACACCCAGGTCGACCTCAACGACCTCTATATACTGGATTATAACGAAACTTGTTCCGTCACAATTACAAATAATCAGCCACCTTCCCCCTTCCTAAATGTGAATTCCCTTCCTAATCTGGCCACTCTAGAATGTACGTTCTCGGAAGCTGCGATCGCTATAGTTCCCGGACGACCTATAACCCATCTTAAGGCATGCTTCTCACGCTCAGATATCTGCGAGAAGCGGGAGGAAATGACCCTATTCTTCTTAAAAATAAAGCTCTCTACTCGACCTCTCCGCTCGCTTCATATCGCAGATTCTACATATAGCGAGGTGTTCTCCATGGAACTCCTTTCCTCTATCGTCAGCTACAAAACTACTACCAGCGAGCTGCGCTACATTGGTACACTCGTCCTGCCAATCATGGGAAAAGAAGTATGCACGTTACGATTATTATTATCAATACATTTCTGACATTCCCCAATCCCTTGATCAGCGCCTACACTTTTACGGACTCTTGATGCGATTTCCTCGGGTGGAATGTATTGAGGTTGAGATATCTGAGTGGGTGCCTGCGCCTGCTTCGCCTCCTGCATTTCGTGCTTTGGCTAGCGAGATGCGCTTGTACACCCCCTCAGTCACGCGGGTAGTCTTTGTCAACGAGTTTGATCGCACGGTGGTCAATGTCATTGACGGTATTTATCGTGTTGAAACAGACGTTAACACCGATCTTCTGTGGAGAGAGGGGTAATGGGTTACCATCCCGCCCCTTTTTTTCCCTCTATGCAATCTTTTTTTTGCACTGGCTTTTTGTGTGGGCCGCGTCCGTGTATTCATTCCGCTGACCAATGTTCGACTGTCTTTGTAGTCCTATCTTACATCGTTTGCAATACTCACGCACTCTTCATGGCACGTGAACTTCAATTATGGCGAATCTACCACGAGTACTGTTACTAAGTGAAGGAAAGTCCCAGGTTTGATATAACGATCATACACGCCTGTCGCCCCTGGATCATACAAAAGCGCTTCTAAACTTGCACTGGAGGCATACGAACACTTCCCATACTATCATTCTTGAGCTTTAGCACGACAGTTCAACGCGTCCGACGCGACGTGACACAATGGGACCAGGTGATGTCATACTTTTCGCGATCACATGTCATTGACTGGTGGAAAGACGTCACGATCGTCGCGGAAACGCGTCATAGATATCTCCATGGCGGTATATAAGACGTCCCCCCACGATATGCTCTTTACTTCGAACCAATACCCTCGATACCATCACTGCAATCACTTCTTTCATTACAATGACTTCCAACGGATCCCCCAAGTTTGTCTTCGATTTTTATTCGGTACAATTGATTCCTTATTTATATCCCGTACAGTAAGACCACCGGACAGTTTCACTCTGTCAAAGGTACCGCTGTGGAAACCGTGAGTGATAGCGTATCAGCCTCACAATGAGGATCTTTACATCTCTCAGGTCGGCAACCTCACTGGGTCGGCGTCGTGGCAGCAGGCGGGCAAGGAGGAGCACGCCAAAGGCGAGGCTGAGTACAAGGCAGCTCAGGCCAAGGGATACGCTGAAGGTACCATGGATCGCGTTGGCGGATATAAAGACTCCATCGTTGGCGCTGTCAGTGGCGATAAATCCCAGCAGACATCTGGTAAGAAAGCTACATCTTTCGGTGTCATGATCCTCAGTCTATTCCAGGTAACGTTCAACAAGAGAAGGGAAAGGCGGAGCAGAAAGCCAATTCCAACGCTTGAATTAGCAGTGGATTTGATTTGTCACTCGTTTGAGAAACTATGAAATTTGTATCATTCGGCGTCAGAAAAATTGTAATCCACATCCTTTAAGCTCAATTATGAGGTGCAAGGCGATGTGCATAAGTCCATTGAGATCGGGAACATTGTATTTAACGTCAGTCCACTGGTAAGAATAGTTGAAAATAAAAACGCAAGTGCTGTACCCTTGAACTATGCATGTCTCTACCACAGTTTTCCACGCGTGTATAATGATATATGTCCGACACGCGTCTTGCTGCTATCACGGTTCCCCGTCCATGCCCCTCGCCGCTGGTTGAAAATTTGTCTAGGCTAAAATGTATTGGTCTACTAATGGTTTACGTACATATCACTTTGACTGGTCGACACTAGAGTACGATGCAATGACATCAAAATCCGAATATTCCTCGGTACAGACAATCAGGGAGAGACCAAGCCAAACGACAATACTGAGAACCTAAGCTGTACGAGATTAATTCTTGGGTCCATCAAGATGGTAATTCGGCACTGGCTTTACTGACCCTCCTTCCAGCTACACTCTCCCCAGCCTGGTCGGGCACTGAGCGCTGAGCAGCCTGAACGACAAATGCAACATGCTCGTTCAGTGTCCTCACCCGGACGTTACAGGAATTGGTCGAGAGATCTCAAGTAAGAAGACATTGTTGTTCAATTTGTTATCACCAATACCCATGTAATTAGTTTACATCACTCCGACCATCTATGGTACGTTTCCCCTTTACTATTATTGAGGAACCAAGAGCCAAAGTTTACATATCAATAGCCATTGCCCTCGTCTCGAGCTCCAGCGAAATAGATCGGCTAAGCAGATGGTCTACTGTGAGATAGGAGACCCACCTCACTGGAAGGCGGAGGGGAAGCAGTATATAATCGATCTGTAGGTGGCAGTGGCGTCGCAATTGCCAGAGATATATCTAATTGATCCGGATTGGCATGAAACTCTGTACTTGAGAGCGTTTGAAAAGGTATGTCTGTCTCCACACCTTCCGGTAACACCTGCGAGCACAAGACGGCTAACCACGTTTCTCGTTTGACCTCCCACATAGCAGACACGAGGGATGCAGTAGAAAAAGCGGAGACAAAGAATGTGAATATCTGTCGTCATCATGTCAACTTCGACCTTGCAATCGGTTTGCAGAATCTGATACCTGGCCAAATGTAATTTCTGTTGATCCTGTTGGGTTTGTGGCAATTGAGCTTTGAATCCACATTGCATTGGGAGCAATGACTAGTAAAACTGCTCTAAGAATATGAGCTCTTGTCATAGTTGCTCGCCTGGTCCATGTCAGCTCGGTCAGGAGACCGAATACTCTGTAATCAAGCAGGCATGCCTACCAGATCATTCGGACAGACGGAAACTTTTGAGCAGGCCAAACTGAGGTAGCTAGCCATCCAAGGAACCAGATCGGGGCGGAAAACATTTTAAGTATCATGTATGGAGTCCATGATGAATAGGTTACAGGAGCTGTGAATTCAGCTATTCCATTGGGAGTGGCTAGCACGGCAGCGAAGTCGAGGAATAATGCACATGCAATGATGAAGAAGAAGCTGTCCAGAATTTCATCAGCCAAAAGGCTGTAATGGGAAATAAAGCCGTACAAGGTTCTCCGAAGTGCAGTACGGAGATAATATTTGTCAGGCCATTGAGGATGGGAAAGCGTTTTCCAAGTGAGGACGATACATACGCAGGTCAGTACAGTATCTAAAGTTGATGGCAAATAAAGATAAATGATTGATATGATAGTCGGTGTTATAATTCCGACTATCTTCATTGAAAAACCGACCAAAGCAAAAAGCGGTATGCTAGATAGAGAGGAAATTTTGTCTGGTATCAGCAGAGGTCGTGGGGTAACAGAAATAAAAACGTGCCATAGGCGCTTGACAAGGAGCCATATCCCAGCACCTATCCTCCGATGTTTCCACAAAGAGATTGCGAAACAAAGGAGCAGACAAGGAACAATAAGGAAGTCGAAAAAGGAAAGACCAATGAAAATGGATGCAACGTCAGGGAGGGAGAAAAGTTGGAGGATGGTCAAAATCGCATGAATGGCACTACTGTTGGGTCTGAACTTCAGAAAACGTGCTAACGAAATCTCTGTCCACGTCATAATGTCTGATTGTGCCATCCTTTCCCACTCTGACCTTTCAATGGAATTTTATGAGGTGACCGGATTACAAGTACCGTATAGAGATACCACTCACAAAGAAGGAGGACTTCCTGGCGAGACATGGTTCCTGCCTCTGTTTGACCTTCCGTGCTGGAAGGCACGGCCGAAAACGAAAAAGACGAGCGCTGCCCAACACATGCTAATGATGTATGGTAGTTCCCAAAGCAATCCAAGCCAAGCATTTTTTCCGTAATCTTTGTCGCACCCAGGCTGGGACCATGATTTCGAACTGGAGGGAGCGAAAAATACGCAGACCATCGCGATCTCGGACATAAGGCTGAGTAACGATGCGAATTTCAAAAGAATTATTTCCTTTGACTTTTTTCGATTTTTTTGAACCGGAAAATATCTTGGATCCCACAAGGACCATATCGTGCGAACCCAAAGCGCGACACTTGCTGGAGAAGCAATTGCGACAAGAACGAATATCCCATCATTCATGGTGAGTTCTTTGAGGCGAAAAGAGATCAATGTCGCTAAAAGCAAAGAAAGGATCATGCCGAGATGTGCGTAAAGCATTGGTCGGACAAGTTTGGGGATATAGACAAGCGCAATAACTATCAATATGTCGCTTTCAGTTCCCCAATTCGCAGTACCTGGATCGATTATATTGGAAACGTACGAAATACGATCGAAGTAATGTAGACTGATAACATGGTCATTGGTGGATAACAAGTGAACAACAACTTCTTACTTGAGACCTGTTGACCAATCCCTGTTACGTCCGGATTAGGGCACGGACCCCGCTTGCAACCATCATCAGGTGGTGGTTCCACACAGTAGTACTTCTTGGACGTCGTGGCATCGATAGAGTTACGATCTGGAAACATATGGCTGAGTGGAATTCATATCTATCACGATAGAACGGGATTTAAAGCCCTGCCCTCGGTAGATTCACACAGTTGCCAGCGACAGGTATCTTTCTCCATACTCCGAAGCTTTTCCATTGGCAGCGAGCGCTCAATCAGCACGGATTTGTCGCGAATGAAATGAAGTGATGTGATGTGAAAACCCGGCGAGGTCCACGCATTCCGTTATGGGATGTTTACTGCATGTATTTACGATTTATGGCAGACTGGTTAGGTACGTCTTCTCTCATTGGAGGGAAAAATTCGCATTCGAAGGGACCGGAACACTCACTTATGTCCCGACATCGACATGCACAATCACGGCAGCGGGCTTTCCCGTGACCTGTGCATATCATTGCGCAGCACTCAGTGCAACAATTTCATTACTGGTTTTGTTTTCCCATCACTTTCGATACGCTGCCGCTCTAGGTCCTCTAGGAGTGCAGGGTGGTACGAACCCCACTTTACGAAGGCGTGTGTGATCCCAGCATCCAACAAAGACTTGAAAAAAAAATTAGAAAGTGGTATAAATATTGAAGTGAGAATGGAGAGGAAATACCTGGACAATCACATCGGACCTTGATGTTTTTGACTTATCGTGGACATGCATGGTCACCTGGTGAGGTTAGGCATGGTTGGCCTTCGTGACTGACACAAGTGACTTAACAGGGTCATTCAGAGGTACTTAGCCCCATAGATAACGTCCTGAGAGTGATATACTAAATTTGAAAAATCTACATGTGAGGATCGCCGAGAAATTGCACCAAGTACTGAGTTATGTGGAGAAAGGAGTGTACTTACTATTCTTACTCACCGTCCATGTATGGACCAATGGCTGATGTAGATCAAACTCGACTGATGCTTGCGCATAGTTTGTTTCTGCTCTGAGAGCCGCTTGACCAGTTCTTATTTACCTCACCTATTGAGCAAAGAAAATCCTCCGATGGTTGTCATCCCTTTGCTAAATGGTGGTATAATGTGTCTATATTAGCTTGGAAGACGAATACTCGGAGAAACAAGGATTGAAATATTGACGGTCGGTGTTTGGATTGACGATGGCACAAACGCGACAATGCCAACCCTAACATCAGCAAAACAGCACTTCCATTACTTGGAGTTGTATATACAAATAAGACCACCAACATGATCCCATAGGAGTAATTCAGATATTGCATTACATAGTCTAATATATGACTTGAATTTCTTGATTGAAGGTCTAATTCAGACAAAATCTAATAAGATGAATGCAACAATTACACCCAAATAATAATGTAATGTTATCCAGATATAGGATTATATTGCATTAGTGCCTTATAGGATTCCAATATTCAGTGAGCCAAAATCACTTCTTCAACCAGTGCAGGACCAGAAGAATTCCGAATAGTAATGAAATCAGATTTATCAACTTAAATTGTCAGAGTGTTCTTCCAGAAGTGGGAATTGAACTCTCAACCTCATGGAAGAAAGTCATGTGACATGTAC
>JABAJZ010000188.1:0-17375 GCA_018857265.1 Termitomyces sp. T32_za158 | reverse complement strand
AAGGTTGAGTCATGTGATCATGTGATCATACCTTCTCTTTTCCTCTCTTAACTTCGCAGTCTCGACATTATGGTCTCGGGTCACATGGCTTAGTCAGTGTCAAGCAATCTCAAAGGTTGGGTCACGTGATCACGTGATCGAGAATGCTTGCCGCTTACATCATACATCACCTGACTCACTGTACGATTTTCGGACTCCTGGCTTTGGGGAACCTTAGACTTGTTCTTTTTGGATTCTCCTTTGCCAGGTGAGTAGACTCTTATCCTATGTACCTTACCCTATTAATATACTTTGGATTCCCCTTTGCCAGTTGCATGATTCAGCCGTAACTTCCAAAGGTTGCCCTTACAGTACCAGTCCTCGCCAGTGGTCACTGGTTGGTGCTTGTGATCTGCTAAGAACGATTCCAGGTGGGAGTGGCATGTACTTAGGGGTGCAGTCCGACATGTTGAATTTCTTGAGTATTTGTTTCAGATACTCTTCCTGGTCTAATGTGATCATTTTCCGGTCCCTATTGCATGTGATGTGGATGCCTAGAACAAATTTTAACTCGCCGAAGTCCTTTATTTCATATTTCTTGCCAAGTTCAGTATGTGCTCTAGCTGCTTCTTCTTTGGATGATGACATGCCCAATATATCGTCTGTGTATGTGCTCATGATCGTTTTGTTCCTATCCCTGTCCCTCGATCTCACTAACTGATCTGCATTGGACCTTTTGTAGCTGAGTCGTTTCATGTCTTCATTGAGAGTACGCCACTAATTGTTAGCACCATCCATCGTGCCATATAATGCTTTGTCTAACAGCAATACCAGGCTTCTCTCATCATCCCTTGTTCCCCCACCTCCAGTCACATCCGCTGCTTCCTCACTCCCCCAGACTTGATTGCTGCTATTAATGTCGACTCTGTAGACCTCGCTTGGATGTACTTTGTACCTTTCCGGCTGTTCCATGAGAATCGGTACCTGCGTTGGCGCGTCGAGGTACACACTAGTGTAGTCGATTTGCCACATTTTGTAATTGCACACCGTTCCCACTGCCAGGTTCATCCAGAAGGATTCATATTTCACAACTGAAGCATACATGGCAAAATAGTCCACCCCTGGTATCTGGGAGAAACCCTTCGCCACAAGTCTGGCTTTCCGGCCTACTACCTTGCCGTTCTCATCGAATTTCAGAGGAAAAGTCCATCAGTTCTTCATTGTCCTTGCTCCATCTGGTCTTTCCACTAACCACCACACCTTCTGTTCACTCATCTTTCTCATCTCCAGATCCATGGGTTCCTTCTAGAGGTCGGGTTGCGTCATTCCGAGATCTATAAGATCGAGGCCTTTCCACCGATTTTTTGTCCGCAAAAATCATGACTTTGTTTGTATTTGCTTGTACTTTATCTATTTATACATCTTTGGTTTGAGTTCTGCCTTGGTTCCTTGTCTGCAAAATTCATGACTCTCCCTTATATAAGGCACAAATTTCCTTGTGGCTTGCATAATCAGCTTTTTATTTGTACTTTATTCATTTATACATCTTTGGTTTGAGTTCTGTCTTGGTTCCCTGTCTGCAAATTCATGACCCTCCCTTATGTAAGGCACAAATTTCCTTGTGGCTTGCATAATCAGTTTTTTGTTTGTACTTTATTTATTTATACATCTTTGGTTTGACTTCTGCCTTGGTTCCCTGTCTGCAAAATTCATGACCCTTCCTTATCTAAGGCACAAATTTTCTTGTGGCTTGTGCTGATTACTTTTTATTTGTACTTTTTTTATTTATACATCTTTAGCTCAAGTTCTGCCTTGGTTGCATGTCTGTAAAATTCATGCATACATCTTGCCATCTTGTTCCACTGCTGGTGCCAGAATCAGTTTCAGGAACCCTGTTATGTATCTCTTGGCCAGCTTTGTAAAAAATATAATTTTCCTTTGTTTGAATCAGGAGGAACCTTCAGGGAAGATATAACAGACATGAATGAGAGTACCATGGAGAATCTGGATATCACGCAATTTGAAAGCACCATGGGCATTATGTGCGAGAAGCATTGCTTCTATATGGGCAAGATATTTCAATCATTTGTTTGACAGGAGTGACATGCGGTGTAAAGGAATATCTTAGAGAAAACCTATGAAGGTGAAGATTGGAATAAAACATTTACCACTCTTATCAGGATGCTAGGACACTCCAAGCGTGGATATACAATCTAGAATGGATTCACAATTGTGTGCATACCTGAAAGGGCAATTGGCAGAAGGGCCATTAAAATTAGGAAAAGGAAAGCAATTAAAGTCATTCTTGAGTTTGAATATAAGACCTTCAACGTCTAATTCTTTTTGCCATATGTTCATAATTGCGTTACCCACTTGTCTGGCATTACTGCTGGCTGGGTGCGCATTGAAAGAATGAACATGATCAATATAAAATCAATTTTTGAAAGACACTATCAAAAAAGGCTTGTGATCTGGTAATGCAGGGCACATGCAATGAAAACATTTGATGTCAAATGAGCATGCCTGGGTCTCTTCAGGAGCTACAGCAATCTGACAGAAATGATTAGAGAATAGATTAAATTCAAATTGACTGTGATTGGATTTTTGATAGACTGGGATTGAGCAATATAGGAGTGGATATACAAAGTTATACAAATTTGGCATTGGAATTACAATAGTAGATTGGAATTAGATGAATGAGATTGGCATTGAGAATATGCGTGTAATTAGATATTGGATTGAATGCAATGCAAAAAGACTGAGATTCAGGACAAAAGAAACTTGACTCACCTATTTAGCTACCTGAAAGGCCATATCAAATCACATTGGAAAATCTTCTTTAGAGATGAAACTGTTCACAGATGGAGACCCAGAAAGGGGATCATTTTCAGAGAAATTATGACAGATGTGGTATTTTGAGGGTAGATTTGGACTCTGTTGTTGTTCTGCCACAATAAAAGGAGAACAGTAAATCAGGCCTCTGAAGATCCACTCGATGTGCTGGAAATTGAAAGAGCCAGACATACAACCCAAAGCCAGCTCGGTGGATATGTAGTTCTTGACCACATGAGGGAATTTGGTTACTGAGGAATGATTAGGAATGATGACTGAAGTTGTTAGAAGTGGTAGAGCGCCCAAGGGAAAACCATTGCATAGATTCCTATTTAAAAGAGGGTACAATTTTAGGAGGTCATGTTTAGATAAAAGCTGGTTAAAGGCTGTAGGATTATAGGGGTGTACAACTTACAGGAACATTTTAAAATCTTGCAGTGACAAACCATGAAACACTGGATGGAAATGAATCAAATTAGAGAAGTTTTTGTATGAGAGGAGAGGAGGTTGCGGTTGATGTTGTGGATCAAGCATGGATCTGTCTGTTGATGACTCACGCACATGCTGCAGCTCATAATAAGGCTGGGTGGTCCCCACCACAGAGGGAGCAGATATGTATAGCTTCAGATCTGTGGCAATTGTTACAGCGTTGATTGAGGTTCCAGATGCCACATGCTCTCTTGAGTGCAGCAGAGCCCCTTCCAGACCTTGCCATGATGAGTTGGTTACCTTGCAATCATACAAAGAGGGGTTTCCCATTTTCAAAGAAGGAGATATTCCCAGGGTGGTCAAAGAGTCAATGAGGCATTCTGCACAACAGGCATGCAGGGGTGCTATTCCAAAAAACTTGTTGACTGGAGCTCGAGCAGAGGAGACGTCATTCAAGACAGATAGTCTGGGCACTTTGAATTGTGGAGAATGACTACTGTATTCCACTGCATGCTGAGTTTGCAGGATGATGTGCACACACATGGCATATTTAACCCAATCAAAAACCACATTACCTAGGAGGATATCTATGCAGGCCTCTCTTCCAAAGTTGTACTAAGAAGCAAAGGTGTCTTCAAAATCATTCATCTGTTTAAAATAAGATAAATATTTCTTGTATTTGATGGCGTAATTGGTCAAATTGTAGGTTGGTATTTGTGCAGATTCATCTAACTCTGTAAATCAAAGAGGGGAGAGGCACTCATGACTATCATCATTATGCCAAAGAGTAATCATTTTACCAAGATCTAGCAACTGCACTTTTTTGCCTGATTGTTCATTGATCTTAAAAGGCCGCACAAATCTTGTGTGAATAACTTGAGGGGAGGTATGAACTAATTTAACTCAGCTGTTAGTGAAGAAATAAAGCGGGAGAACAAGTTGATTCCAAATATTGAGGAGAAAGATAGTTGGAATAACTGTTTCCTTAGCCTCCTCAAAGACTCTCTTGACTGGGTTCTGCATTTACATTGTTCCAAGGAGCTTGTTACAAATAGAACTCTTGGCCTCCTTTTCCTTATCCTTCTTAGCCTGCCACAAAAGCTTGGCCTCCCTTTTGCCTGTAACTCAAGACAAAGTGATCCAATGGATTAGCAACAGGGAAAAGTGACTCAATGAGTTACATAGAGCTTGGCTATCAGCCATCTCCTCAATCTCACTCTTCAAATAGCAGTAGGACAATTTTAGAGGAGGTCCCACAGCCAGGTCAGGTGGGTGAGAAGAGAGATAGCTAGAGCATCTACAGTTGCAGAAATACTATCATCATTATATCATTTTATCTTGACATTGCACTGAATGTGTACCCAAGGAGAAGACCAAAGCGGGAAATGCCTTCAGGCACAGTCATATGGCATTCAAAGTCAAAATTATTGGGAATGGGGTCAACTATATTTGCATTGGGAAGGAAAGGAAGGAAAGGTCCAAATATGTAGGGAGGACCGTTATCAGCCAAAGACTGACCTTCCCCAGATGCAGGTGGCTTGAGTAGGTAACCAAAGGCCAGGTTATTTGGCACTGATACAGATTGAGTAGCACAAGACTGAGCAGGCAGCATACTAGAAATTCAATAAATTATGAAGACCAGAGATTGGGTGCGATACAATAAAATGTAGGAATTTATGTTTCAGCAATAAACTACAACATTGGTAACATAAGGAATAAGAGTGATGGATGATCAAAGTCATGTGTGCTTTATCTTACACTGGGGCTAGCCAGCTTGTGCACATAGCCCCAGCTGACAACAAACCAACTCAACACACTGGAAGGTTGTGATTCTACAATTTATTGGAATTTATAGTAATTTTTTGTTGAGTGGCCAAAATTATAGAATACCAAAAGTCACAACTGAGAAAGAGAAAATTTGGCTTGTGGAATTCTATTTTAGGTACCTAAAAGCATCCAAACCAAGTATTCTTGTGGTCACTATAGTGTTGTGGTGCACTGCAAAATTTGGTCATGTTAATTGGGTGTGTTTGACTGTTTGCAACTGTAGATCTCGGACATGCCATGCTTGCAACGGCCTATAGCATCACGTAGCTTCAGAGTATGATTTTGGGATCCACAAATTGTCAGTGTTGTTTGTCGTGACCGATAGTGCACTGGGCATGCTTGCGTACATCTCTTCTTCACTTTCAGGGTCGTCTGTGTCATCGATCAAGTTCTCCTTCTGCAGTTCAAGGGCCATGTTGTGCTTTGCAGCCAATCTACTGGACCTCCAGGGTTTGATTGCATTACTTCCATGTCCCTGATTGCATGCTTTGTCAGTTGGATCTAGTTGACTTGTCGCACTGTTGTTGCTTGCATCTGGGGTAGTCTGTGGTGTGATGGGTCCCTCGGTGGTGTCAATCGCAAAGACATCATACAGGTTGGTCACATTGCCAGTCCGATCATCTGGAAGAGTTCTGTGAGCCATCTCTTCCTCAAATATGACATCCCGCAACCTAAACATCCACCCCATCTCACGTTCCAGTAACTTGTAGTCTCTGTGACCGAAGTATCCCACCATCACTGTTTTAACTGACCGAGCATTGAGTTTACTTCCACCGTCCTCCTTGGGTACCTTTGCGTATGCTGTACAGCCAAATGGGCAGAGATGTGCCACATCCGGTTTCTTTCCAGTGTGTAGTTCATACAGGGTCTTCCCAGGATGGCACAAGCTGGGAATGAGGTTGAGGATATATGTGGCTGTGGCTGTTGCCTTGCCCTAGGAATGGCCTGGGAGCCTCAAGTCGTGGAGCATGCTCCTTGCAAGGTCAAGTATCATGTGTTTCCTCCTCTCAGCAACTCTGTTTGTGGACAATGAGTGCGCTGGTGTAGTCTCATGTACGATCCCCTGCTTTTGGCAGTATGCCTCCCATAATTCATTTTTGAACTCAGTGCCAATGTCTGTGCATATGCACTTCACTCTGTGCCCCCACTGTGTCTCAGCTCAATTGTCAAAGGCTATGAGGCACACTAATGTTGTCTCAGCTGCTTTATTGGCAAGGTACCACGTAGTGCATTCAGCACTGCCCTGGTCAGTTGCTACAAGCATCAGTGTTTTCCCTCCCATGGTCTGAATGTGGGTGGGATCCCAGATGTTGAAGGCTACTTGCTCATATGGGGCAGACTCAGGGTTAGGTCTTGTGTCAAAAGGGCAGTGTGCATGTTTGCCAAGGATACAGTCCTCACATTTCCCGCTCACTGACATTTTGGTGATTGACAGGCCGTTGACTATGTCATTGTGGAGCATTTTGCGCACTGTGGTCTTGCCAATGTGTGCCAGGCATCAGTGCCATGTCTCTAGATCAACTGGGTGGTTAAGAGATCGGGTGGCTAAGGCGGTCGGTGGTTGTATGAATGGGACAGTGAACATTGCACCCTCCATCAAGCATTTCATGAAAGGGGTGCTGTCAGGTGCTTGCATTGTAGCTCCGTCAATCTCCAGTCCAATAGTTACTCCTTTTTGGACCAAGAATCCCAGTGAAATAAGGTTGTGCGAGAAATCAGGCGCATGTAATGCATCATCAAAAGTAACTTTGATAGTCTCGTCTCCATGTCGGACCCACTTTTGTACTCGGCCACAACTCTCTTCAGCTGTGAGGCCCACTATGTTGTTTGTGCTAGGGGGGCTGTACGTCACAAAGTCTGATTTGCTCATGAAGAAGTGTCAATTGGCTGCTGAATTGGCGTATGTCACTGAGTGCTTGTTGCCCTGGATCTGTGTTGAGAACGCAAGGCACTTGACATTGGCATTGTTATCAGATGACATTACTATCGTGGAGTTTGCCTGCGGGGAAGTGATCAGCAAGGGGGTGGCATTTGGGGTTGATGACGTTGTGTTATTTGTTGACCCTTTATTCCTTTTCCACCAGTCTGTGTACTAGCCTTCCATCCCCCCCCCCTTTCCAGAAACATTTGTCCTTGGTATGACCAATGCACCCGCAGTTTGGGTTATTGCATTTCAGATTTGATTTATCATTTCAGCTTGGTCCCATGCTTGCGCAGCTGTCCCATCAAGCTTTACTCCAGCCTTGATGGGGTTGACAACCTTCAGGATTATCATGCTGCAGGCATATGCATACTGTTGCTTCCACTTGTCCGGAGTTGTATTTGAGGCTCCCCACCACATTGTTGGTGTCTCTAGTGCCCTCGCTCTTTGTGACAGGGTTTGTAATGGTGCCAGTGAAGTAATTGAATAGACCTCTCCCTCAGGCTGCCTCCGTTATCATTGTTTTAAACATTAACCAGTTTGATCCATCAAACCTCTCCTCCATTGGTAGTTGGTATAGAGCTGGGTTTGACATTGTCTCTTTTCAGTTTTGCTTTGTATGTTTGGTATCGTGCCTCGATAGTAAAGGTAACCTGCTGGTTACATACCCCCCTTTTAGACTGCTACACGGTCTAGACTCAATGGGTAAATTAGTCTATGATGGCATTGGTTTGACACCTCAGGTTGTTGGTAGGCCGACTGTATGGTCAGGTCATGATCCACAACATTAGGTCAGACGAAGCAGGTCAACTCCCTCTAGGCTACGCATACTGTGCAGTACAACTGCACTCAGTCATGTTACTAGGCCGTTCAATGGCCACAGAGACAGACAAGTCACTTAGCACCCTGAATGGTGGATGAATCCCAACTTAAGCATGCCATACGCGTGACTATGAAATGAGGTAATGGCGGTGATACCGCTGTGCATTGCACCTATCAAATACAAGCAGATAACAAATGTGCTGTTAAGCACCAAGGATCAGCAACTGTACTCAAGCAGGACACCTGAAGTTACCTAAACAATTATATACAGATGGGCCTTTCAGCCCATTCTGGTTGTTGTCTGAGCTCCACCCGCTTCTGTAGTTGTTGCCGCCCCCAGTTGTGCAATGTTAATCACAGGAGGTTGGGGCTCAGATTCCGTCTTCTGGGGGGTCGAAGGACCTCCTGCAGCAGTTGCGTCTACCATAACAGAATTGGTCAGTGTGATGTTAATCGCAGTCCCAATCACTGGCATTGTACCATGTGCCAGTTTTCTCTTCCACACTGACCCACATTTGGGTCCATTCTGATGTAGTAATAAAGGCCAGTGCCTTCTGTATTGATCTGCGCTGCCACTTTGTTGGCACGCTTAAAGAGGAGGTGGTAACGGTCCACCTCAGAGATCTCTTGCCATCCATCCCAGTTAGGGATGGCTGGCAGGGTTCCATATACAGCAAGGCGCTGTAGGCGCTTGTCATTGACGTCTCAGAAGACATCAAGGGACATCATCGGCTGGTGGAACTACTGTTCCAAGTAGACCATGCCATATGTGTAGGCGTGATCCACCCAGTCTGGTGGGATGCGGTTATGAATCAAGATGCAAATTGCATCGTTGTCGGAGAAGTTCCACACCTGATCGTCAGGTACGTGAACTTGGCAAATTTCCAGGTCAGCCCCATACTGGGCCACAAATGGTCACATCGGATTGGCTGCAGCATAGGTGGCCACAGCTTCTTGGTAGAGTCCAGGTCGCGCCATGAACAGCGCAAACCATCGGACTATAGTTGTTTTACCTGCGCTGTTTGCACAAAGGGCTCTGCAAAGGGCAAACTCAAATAGGGTTCGCCAGTGCATGCAGTAGGCAAAGTCTACCGCGATGCCTTGCCAGGTGTTCTCCAAGCGTGGCCAACCGTAGATAAGCGCATACTGCGCTATTTGTTTGAGGTCAAACAGCCTCTTTGGGTCTGGGGCGCGCATTACGCGCAACACAGTCGTTGCATCATCTTTAGTGTGCAAGAAGCGTGCAGGGATGTGTAGGCAGACAAAGGCCATATCCTCTGGCCTTTGGATTGGATTTGGTATATCCCAATATACGGGATTGTCGAGCAAGATCCGCATCATTCTGTCTTGCAGCGCTGTATCCAGGTGCTGCACAAACAATCACATCTCAATTAGTAGCATAAACGCAACTATACGGTTGTGATGAGGAACGTGTGGGTTCGCACAGTATTTATAGAGCTGTTCCAGCTCATATAGAGTGCAGGGGAATCCCCTGTGAGCGAACTTGTACACCATTTTTCACGGCTTGTCTGCAATGCGGCCAGAGCCAAACTCATAGGTAGCTGTGTGATTTGCATTGGCACCCACAAAGACTGTGTTGGTCTAGTACAAATAGTAAAAGGAGGGCCCTAAGGCCCGATGGAAGCACGAGTTGAGCCGCTCAACATTGAGTGGAGCCCAGATCTTCACCCCCAAGCCATTGGGAATGTGTCTGGAGAAGTCATTTTGTGCCCTGTATGCCAGGGCGGCGCAGCTTGAGCTTTATTCACCTTTTTCTTGGCAAGCTTCTTGTTCTGTTGAACGTGCTGGAAGCGCTGTGTAGGCATCTCGCCCTCTTCTTCCTCTTCCTCCTCCTCGGAGGACAACTGTCTGCAGTTGCTGTCGTCCTCCTTGGTGGGGACAACTCGTTGCTTGCCCTTGCTGGCGGCCACAGTCTTGGCCACCTCCGCCATCATCCCGTTGTATTGCGCAGGAGTGCGCAGGTCAGTGGCCAAGATGACCACTTCAAACTGCGCAGCGGGCATGGGCACCACAATGGGCAGCATGAATATCAATTGCGCAAACTCAGGCCACGTGGGAACACCGGCTGGGAAGTCCATGAGTTCCATATTTGCAATGTTGAGGGGGGGCTTGTGCCCCCAAGGCGGTCTAGGAGGCCCCTGCATACCAGGGGCATGGGATGACATTGCAAGTCCCTAATTTGAGGGACCTGCCGCTTGCAATACAGATATGTGCGTACATGCGCCTGCTTCAATTGCATCCAACAATGCCATCTTGTTCCAATTGAGAGGCGCGTCAAGCATCTCCTCATCTTGCTGCTCCAGCAAGAGTTCAGCAAGGGGCACCTTGGGTGCCTGGGCGATAGTGGGTGCAGCTTGCACTGGTGCAGCAGGGGGCTGCGCAGGCAACAGTGAGGTGGTCAAGATCACCGCTAGACCTGAGCAATCTGCTGTGGGTGCTACTGCCTGTGCAGCTTCCACCGGTCACGGTGGTTGTGGTCTAGCCTGCTTGGGCTCCACACTTGATCCCTCGTAACCAGGAAGCTTGCGCTTTGCAGCGCGATCAATCTGTTTCAGCGCTGTTACGCGCTGCCTCCTCATAAGCTTGATCTGGTCAAGCAATCCCTCCATCACCATTACTGCATGATTGTCTTGCAGGAAGCTAGCCGTTGTGGGCACTGGTTGTCCCACTGCCTCCAAACAGCCCAACAACATCTCTGTCCCCATACTCATTTGTGCTTGTGGCGCGTACTCCTCAACCAATGGTTGCGCCACTGTGCGTGCATATGATTGCACTCCACCCTGAGGCCAGCTCAGCCCTGGATGATGCACACGCTTGTGGCGCACTTTCTTGTCCTGGCACTCGTAGTGCCCTTCCTCATCCACATCCATTTGTGAATGGACAGGTGTCTGGTATGGTAACGGCTCCTCATGGCCTGGGTAGGCCACAGCTGCATATTGCTGGGTTCTCAATTGTGGTTGGTTACAAATTTGACCTTGTGCAGGTCTCCCCCCCCAACCAGAGTGCTGTGAGCTCTGTCCAGGCTTAGGCTGGCCCTGATAGGCCATTTTACCACTACAGTCCACACGTCTACAACGTGTCACAACAAAGAGAAGAATAAAAAAGAAAAAATCCCTTAAGTCCACTAGGTGGACAAACAAGTACAAGCTCTCAGCCACACAGCATGCAGCATCAGGGAGTTCCATATGGTCAATACAACCACACAACCAAACTTGACCACATGTCCAGCCACCGGAACTGTCTGTGATTACTCACCCATACAGCCCCATTGGCCATTTGGACTTAGCCCAATCCTGGCTGCCATGCGCTCTATGCATGTTGTGCGAGGTGATGAGGATGTTTAACGCTCTGCAATTCCAAGTAACAATCCATCGCTGCAAGCGATTTGCAGTTAGCCAAGGGTTCCCATGTGGTGTTCCCTAGGCTCCATCGCACCTCAAATTTGAGGTCTCCAGACTGAGTCCATTGATCACCTATGAGGTCATCTACAAACCATTCTTGGTCATTGGGATTGCCAAAATCATAAGGTTCTGGTGTGGTGAAATTTGAGAATAGCACATTGTTACTAGCCAAGTAAGGTCGCAGGAGCGACACATGGAACTTCGTCATGATTTGTTGTGCCTGCAATGCAGTTGTCAGCTTGAGCACATAGTTTGACGTGCTTGGCTCAGCTTCCAGAACCTTATATGGTCCTACCCGTTTAGGACACAGCTTGCTTGCCTGTCCTTTGGGCAAATTCAAGTTCTTGGTGGACAAATACATCAAACTGCCTATGTCAATTGCTGGTTCATCTCCCTGGCGGTTATTTGCATGTTGCGTCTGGAAGACGCAGGCCTCAATAATTGCATCATGTGCATTTGCAAGGTTGGTTAGTGCATTTTGGGCAAAGTCCTTGATTCCTCAATGGATCACTTTGTCAGTATGAAGTTCCTTGATCATAGATGGCAGGTAGCCACTATTAAGTTCAAAGGGTGCATACTCTGTAGTCTCCGACATGCTCGCATTGATTGCAAACTCCACCATGGGCATGCGGTCAATCTGGTCCTTCTGATCAGGATGAACAAATGCTCAAAAGATCTGCGTGACATTTTGATTCACATGCTCTGTCTGGCCATCTGTCTGCGGGTGAAATGAAGTTGACATGAGCAACTTCACTCCGAGCAGCTTGTGCAGCTCCTTCCACCATTTGGAAGTAAAATTAGAGTCTTGATTGCTTACGATTGAACTAGGTAGGCCGTGTAGGGGTACTATCTCCCTGAGATAGATCCATGAAAGCTCTGATGCTTTAGTCATCATGTTTACTGGAATGAGTGGACCATACTGGTCATGCAGCAGATCACTACCCACAAGTAGTTGAAGCCGGGTGATTCAGGAAATGGTCCAACAAAGTCCATTCCTATAGAGTCCCAGGGTTTCACTGGGTCTGGAAGTGAATGTAGCTTCCCAGCTGGTTTCTGGTTCAAAGTCTTCAAACGTTGGCATGATTCACATGTTGCACAGAACTGGTTTGTCTCTTTGGCCATCTGCGGCACCAATACAATTGATGCATGTATTTGAGCATCTTCTGATATTCAAAGTGCCCAACAATACAATGGGCCTGATCCAGAATAGTCGTTATCAATGACCGGTCCCACGGGACGCATACCACCTTTGCACCAGAGGGACTCATCATATAGATGAGCTTCTGCTCAATGACAAAGCGCGGATGCTCTGTGGGTTTGTCAATTATCTCGACGTAGAACTTGTCTAGCAAGTATCCTCTCCGGATATGCCCATGCAAATATGCATCTTCACAATCAGTGGTTCTTGGGCTAGGATCAGCGATGCCTAATGCCTGTTCCACTGTTGGGTTGTCATCTATTGACAACAGTTCTTCCATTGGCCATATAACGGCTGGCTCTGCACGAGCGAGACCTTGAGCTTTGAGGTCTTGGACTTCTAGTTGCTCCTTAAGCTGTTTGCTACGGCACAGTCTGTGAGCCTGCATGGCTCGAATCTCTACATGATGTTCCGCTATCTCCTGGAACCGATGTAAGGGCAAATCTTCGCCCTCCAGGTCAATACGCTTGTCTGCCTGGACAAAGTCATGGACCTAGTGAACATCATCATGAGTATCACTCTTGAAGTATCGTGATAAACAGTCTGCAACTTTATTCAGCTCTCCTTTGACATATGTTATGTCAAACTGGTAGCACGACATATAGTTGATCCATTGACGAGACAAGTGTACTTGAGTTTTAAAAAACTCTAATGCTTTATGATCCGTTATAATATGGATCTTATATCCCGTAAGTTTATCCTCACATTTCAGGAGGGCTTCCAAGATAATGAGTGTTTCTAACTCATGTACTGCATAGTTCTGTTGCACAAGTTCACGACTGCACAACATGAAGCCTGCAGGTCTGCAGGTTTGCCAGGTCTTCCCTTGGCCAAACATGGCCCCTACGCCCATCTTTGATGCGTTGCAAATGAGCCATATTGGCTCGTCAAGACATGGATCAATTGGGCAAATAATCAGCGTCTTTGCGCAGATTTGCTTGATCATCTTGAAACACTGCTGATGCAGCGGTTTCCAGTGAAACGGGGACCCATTCTGGGTCATAGCCATGAGAGGGCCTGTGTATGCAGTTACGTCTGGTAAGAAATTACCAATATAGTTGACCAGTCCAACAAATCGTTGGATATCATTGTAATTACATGGCGTTTGCCACTCTCAAATACGATCAAGTTTATCTGAGTCTGGGTGTATACCCTGCGCATCTATGACGTGCCCAAGCAGTCGATACTCTGTGCATATAATTCACACTTCTTCCACTCGAGATACAAGCTCGCTTCACACAGTTGTTTCAATACAACTCGTAAGTGTTGCTCGTGCTCCTCTATGGAGTCTGAGTAGATGAAAATGTTGTCTAGATAGACGTGCATAAACTTTCCGATGACATCTCAGAATATAGAGGTCATTAACCTCTGAAATGTAGCTGGCGCATTACAGTCGCCAATTTGCATGATGTTACTGATGAAGGTTCCCATCAGGGATGTGAACACAGTCTTTGGAATATCTTCCACACATATGTGTACTTGTTTGTAAGCGTCTGTCAGGTCGGTCTTTGACCTGTACTTAGCCTTTGTGACATCTTCACAAATAACTTCCTGATTAGGAAGCAGTGTCATGTCTTTGATGGTGTTGTTGTTGCACTGTCACGCATCCAAGGCAGTCCGTAGTGTCCCGTCTTTCTTGGGAATGCACAGTAATGGTGCAGCTTGCTTTGCCAGCCATGGTTCCCACCACTTGGCATTAATGTAGCAATTTGTCTTATTATGAAACTGCTCCTGTAGTGCTCGTGGACAGCAAGGCAAATGGTATTTGTACTGCTTGGTCTTGTCTATGAGATTAATCTCATGGTTCACCTCCCGCCATGGCAGTAGTTCAGGCTTCATCCCATTGACAATGTCCATGAATTCCTGCTGCCATTGCTGGCACAACCGTGGAATGTCCTCTTCTGGTAAGCCAGTAGGTTTGGCTTTACCTTTCTCTATGCACTTTTGGTGCAGCTGAACCTTTGGTTTGAATTGTTCTCTGAGTGCACGTAAGTGCGCTCCCCAGTGTCTTCTGTCCTCAGCCTCAGAGGAGGCATTAAGACTGTTGACTTCATTGACCACTGTATGCTTTTTGCCTTTAGCAAACGTCCGGCAAACGTTACATCTGATGGTTCTGAGATCTCATTGGCGACAGGCTGCCAATAAACTTCCCCAGTAGGTCAGACCGACCTTGCCCATTTCTGTGCCACCATTGATGCTACAACCTCATTCCACTCTGGTGGCATATGCGGGTCATAGGCCCACTGCATGTCCGGTGGTGGCACTGGTTGATCCCACAAGGATCTTAAACTGTTAGTCGTTTCTGCCGTGCTCATGGCACTTTGCTGACACTCTTTGACCTCGTCTGTTATGAGGTCTTCCACCTTCACTCTGGAGCTTGTCAGTTCACACTCCAACAATCCTAGGTTTACTTGTTCTGCACAAGTTATGTCAGGTTAACAAGCCTTGTCAGGCTTCCTCGCAGCTTTTCTCTCTGCCATTCTTGGCCTATCTGGCCCATCCCCCCTTTCCAGAGTTCCTTGGAACTCTTCATCTGACATCAGTATCACCAACGCATCTGCCGGTAGGCTGGCCATTGGAGCCAGCTGTTGGAGTGACGCTCCGTATCTATCTAAACAAGCCGGGTCTCAATCCTGGTATACTTATCTTTTCGTATGTTTCTCTTTCCTTTTTGGTACATATCTTTATTGTTCTTGTTCGCCGATCTTATCATCGCGACCCTTATATCTCCGTACGCGCCCGACGGCGCACGACTCTCCTTATATACTTTGTTCCTTATGTGCTGCCTACCTCAGACGTGTCCATAACGCACTCTGAGGTGAGCATATTTACTTACATTGAACACATACATCATGCTTATAGTCACTTAGTATATCCGACTATTCTAGGTGAATATAATTATTTAGACGTGTCCATAACGCACTCTGAGTATATCCGACTATTCTAGTCTATTACCAGCTTCTTGTCAATGTCCTCCACTGTTGCATTACTGTGACTCTTGAGTCAATCACAATCTTTGTGCTGCTTCTCTGTGGTTCAATACCATTGTAGACAGCCATCCGTGTTTGCTAGGACCACTCTCTCTGCCCTCAACGGTATGCTGTTGACAATCACCGGCCTTGGGAGGTCCCACTCTTGGTGGTACATCCCGCATTGCCTTTGGTGCAGATTGGCCTAAGCCGGGGCCATATCGGACGTCTCTAACTGCTGGTACATTACCAGCTTGCCCCTGACCTGGCCTATGCCCTGCATGCATTGTGCGTCAAACTACAAACTGTGGATTGCGGTTTTGTTCCATTTCGGAATGCTTTGCTAAGAATGTTCCAACCTTGACAGGTTGGCACTGTCCAGTAGCACAACGAGAATAGCATACGCCAGGAATTTGGTCACTGTGTTGACCTCTGGTGACAGATTATCGTTGCCTATAAGCGCGCAATGCATCTCAGCAGGTATTCCGTCCAGGAATGTTTCCCAGATGGTAAACTCATCCAGATAGACAGCCATGTTTTGAGCATGACTCACAAGGTCATTGTAGAATGTCTGGATGCCTGTTCGAGCATTGTATACAGCCATCCTGAAGGCTTCATGAGCCTCTTGCATAGTTGCCGCATTGACAAAGCGGTTATACAATCCTATCAAGACCTCCTTGAAGGTCCAATATGATTTGTCCCTGTTTGTATGCAGGACATGTCTGCAGAACCAGTTCCATGCTTCTCCATCCATGAATTCATGGAGCACAAATATGCGCTCCTGGTCCATGTTGTGGCCACCATAGCAGCAAGCTGCTAAATGATAACAAACGTCCATAGCCCAGTCTTCCAACTGGGAGAACTTGTGTCCTCCAGCATATGCTCTGATATGCTTTCCCTCAGCTTGACAAGGCCTGACCCCGTCTGGAAACTTGAACCTGACTCCCAAAGAGTCATCCACTAGACAATTAAGGCAGTCATGCATATGATCCATATGGATCTTGACTGCTTCATTCATTCCAGGCATGCTTGCACGCAACTCATGAGGTGAGGGCAAAGACCATGCCCTAACTGCTTGATCTGCGGGCTCCTCAGTCCTGCGTTCAGGACGCAGATCTTGTGGATCCCAAGGTACTGGTTGTTCTGGTTGATGACCTGGAGGCCTACAATTGTCTCAACAATCTCTTCCATCCTGGTTGTTGTTATGACAACCATGTCTACAGTCACTGTGGTGGCCATCCTCACCACTATCATTCCCTGGATCTCTATCCAGTTCACCAGTCCTTGCCATGAATTGTCACCTCATATCATCTATGGGCGTGACCCCTCCATGCCCTTCAAACACTATTCCTTGGTTGTCTATCAACAACTCGCCTCAAACCCGCAAGTCCTGGTTGTGGATGCATTGATAATTAACATGATTATTCCAGTTGTCCACCATATGGACTTGTCTTGTGACACATTGCAGCATAACTGGCTCGTCTGGAATGCTTTCATTGTGTTCCTCTTTCTTAATCATGATGTGTCAATGAGGCGTTGTGACCTCAGGCGGATCCATCGCCTCATCTCCAGCAGGGTTAGATGTTGCCGTTTCTACCTCTGACAATGCCTGCCTAGGCATTCCACTAATATTAGTTTGCTGTTGTGTGGCATTTTGATGCTTCTCGTAGTCCTGCTGGGACTCATTTGTCTGCTTAGGCATGTTCAGGATATTCATTGCTTCCACAATGTCTGGTGCGCGTTGATGCAATAGTGCGTCGTAGTCCACAAACTCAGCTGGTGTGGCTGTTGAAGTTGCGGTCCCTCGGGCTGCCTTGCATTTGAGGTACTCATTGAGCTCAAGCTCAAATATATGTGCAGAAAGTTCAATATATTCAGTCAAATCAGCCTTAGGTACATGCTGGCCTCTATCAGCCAGTAATTGTAGATGCTTTACCACGTAAAGCTGTAGATGCTTTTGCGTCGATTCTTTAGTG
>JABAJZ010000187.1:0-17465 GCA_018857265.1 Termitomyces sp. T32_za158 | reverse complement strand
GCTAGGTCCAGAACTTTCCCAGGGCTCTTGAGCCCCACCTGTGGCTCCTTGCCACTCCTCCTCAACTTCTCCTTCATCGGAGGCGCTGCAGGCGCCTCTTCTTGCAATTGCTCCGTCTGCCCAGTCACTGTGGCCGGGCTCCCTCCTTGCGGCCTTGTCGTCTGCTCTGATGACGCTTCCTGAACTTGCTTAGCCCCTTGCTTGGGCTGCATTGTCCGGAGCGGTGTACTATGCACTAGCGCGCTACCCTGAGTCATGTCCGCATATTGGACAGGTCCACCTATTGCCCCCAATGAGAACGTAGTGTTCTCGGGCAAATTCGGGTAGATCAATGATGCTAGATTTATCGCTGGGAGCAACAACCCCAATGCAAATGATTTGTCCCCTGGTCTAGAACCAGGGTTCAAGATCGATTTTATCCGTAAAATGGATAATCCCCCCAGCATACCAAAACTCTTGCTAATATCGCGAGTTACTCAATCATCCTGCTTGGGTGGGGGCTGGTATTTTGACGCTGAAGGCGTCTGCGTAGCAGAGAAGCCACCATGTGGCTCTGAGAGACCTGGTGGTTGACCACCTGAGTCAGCCATGAGACCTAGATTTTGACGTGGCAAAAAGAAGTTGAGAAGTTTGATGTGTGTTGCCTAGTATGGTAACAAGAGCCCAGAGTCTAAAGCCGATAGCAGAAGATTCAAAAAAATGTAGCTGTTGGCTACAGATTGAACAATCTTGCATATATCACGCAGTAGCTGAATCAGACCGAATTATTGGATTAGACTAGATATGTTGTGAATACAAGATGATGTTCTTATGTAATCTACCAACGCGCATCACAGATGCGTGTTACAGTCTATATAAGGCAGTTAGACGCAATACATTGTGCCTCACCTAAGTCTAGGTAACCTGCTGGTTACAGACCTGCTGACAGTTTGAGAACTTAATGATTCCTTCCACAAAACTGTCACTTCCAACAGGCCTATTGCTCTTTCACCAAATGTCAAGGCTGTTTGCAAAGGCAAAAATAAATGTTGAAGCACATATTTTGAGCAGAAAGTTGCGTGCACTATTAGGGTCTAATGTCCCAGTTCTCCCTCTACCCGCCGCCATCCATCCTCCCCTGATATCCCCATAGATCTTACTAGACTCAGCTACACCTTGGTCTTTGTGCATCTGCCCACGCCTTCTCCCTCTATGGCTAAACCCATCAACCCAGACTCCTTCTTAGCACTTCCCATGCGCACCCACCCTAGCCGCCTCAAAGGCTTCTGTTCTCTCTCTATTTTGCACCCCTGCAGCAACTCTGCCACCACATCAACACTGCCACCCTCTCCAAGTTACCAAAGGTCACTGCAGCCTCCATCACAATGCGCAAAAATGCTGTATACGCCTATGCCCAGCCCCAAAAATCAAAACCCAAAATGACCTTCTCATCGCTGAAACAGAAACATGGCTTGTCGCCCATGCTGGTGTATGAGCTTGTGTTGATGCAGTTCTCTGACAGTGGCAGCACCAAGGAGAACATCAAGCGTTTGATGGAATCCCATGCGTGCGCTGCTGCGCCTGCTGGGACCAAAGCAGTGGCTGTCAACGACATCTACCACGACAGCAAAGGCGGAGTCTGGTTGGACCGCAAACAAGAGATGGAGTATGTCCATCTGCTTGGCAGACACGACACCTTGCAGGAGAAATGGGTCTTGTTTGGCAGCAAAGTGAAAACAGAGGACAACAACAACAATGACAATGAACACGGCTTGGCAATCATGAGCCTTCCTGTCAATGGGAGAAGAGGCAGCGCAATGTCTGATGCATCTATGGACCTTGGCAATCTCATCAAGCCTACTGAGGGAGACGTGATGTGAGAGTGCTGCTCCCGCCTCTTGATATACACCAATTTTCTGGAAACTTGTATCTGCATATGCAAATGCATCTAAAGACCCACTATCAAATGCACTGCATGTGGTGTGAATAAGGACAACCACAACATCAGGTAATGATATTGACTTGGAACTCAGAAAGTGACAAGTGCTGTCATGTCCTGACATATTGCAATAACCATCTCGCTAATCTTTGGGCCTGGATAATGTGAGCGGATGTCATCTCATGAATCCATCACAAGCACTGACATGATTGTTTTCCAGCTCAACCAGAGGTGTAATGATGAGTCCAACAGAGGATTGCAGGGGTTCGTATGTGTTTGGGATTGAATATATCTTGAGATGCTGCAGGATGAGAATGGGCCCCAAAACAAAGCAGTTTTACCTCCTCCTGTATGAGCTATCAGTAAAACTGAGGTTTTATCCAGGATATGAGCCCAGATGTCGACTTGAAAGTCATGAGGGCCATTATTCCACTGTGGTACAAGCTGCTCCATCATTTGACGGATCCAAGTGCGACTTTCAAGAGAACGCCATGAGTATTTTGCAGTGAGATCCTCTATGGACATTCATGTGATGGGCGAGATAACTTAAATTAATAATAGATAAATATTCTGGTGACATCTATATATAATGGAGTGATGTGTGGAAATTGATGAGAAAAGTACTATAATGCGACGACAATAACCAATAATGACAAATGATGACAAATTTTATGTAAATTTAGTCAGCAACTGGAGCTCAAACTTTGGTCAGTTTCGAGCTGAGTTTGATGTTGGGGGTGTCTGACTTTGATAATTTGAGTCTGAGTTTAATATTTCTGAAAACATCAAAACTAAACAGAACTTTGACTGTAATGGATTAAAATTTAGCATTGAATTGCGGAAAGACAAGGGCTTGACCGAACGCAGTGAGGTTGAGGCTAGATCTAAGCATTGAATTGCGGACAGACAAGGGCTTGACCGAACGCAGTGAGGTTGAGGCTAGATCTAAGCATTGAATTGTGGACAGACAAGGGCTTGACCGAACGCAGTGAGGTTGAGGCTGGATCTAAGCATTGAATTGCAGACAGACAAGGGCTTGATGGAACGTAGTGAGGTTGAGGCTGGATCTAAGCATTGAATTGCAGACAGACAAGGGCTTGATGGAACATAGTGAGGTTGAGGCTGGATCTAAGCATTGAATTGCAGACAGACAAGGGCTTGACCGAATGCAGTGAGGTTGAGGCTGGATCTAAGCATTGAATTGTGGACAGACAAGGGCTTGAATATGAAAACACATATGTAAGCATTGAATTATAAAGATACATATGTAAACATTGAATTGTGAAGACACATATATAAACATTGAATTATGAAGACACATATGTGGAGCCTTAACCGAATGCAGTGAGGTTATGGTGGAGGCTGAGTATGGGGGGGCTTGGGGGCAAAGCCCCCAACAAGCTGCGCATTGGCCCGTGCCGAAGGCACGGGTCATGTAGCTCGTACTTGGTAGACAACGTGACTGATATCTAGGCTTACATACACGCCGAGAAGCCCGAATCGACCCACGAGCCAAAATCATGATCGGAAAAACCAACCAACCAACCACATACAAACATCGTTTTCTTGGCTCGTTACTTTGTTACTTTCGGAAGGACGGCAAGTTGCGAAAGTGTATACAGCAGGGAAAAATAAGGTTCAAGCCACTACGGCGTGATCCAAACAGAGACTAAACACGGTCCCGCAAGGAAGGCACAGCGACAAAACCTCGATCCTCAAGAAAAATGGTGAGCTCCTCCATGTCGCCGTCGTCCTGCTGTTCAATGTATTCGCCAGGCCGACCAACAAACAGTGCCCAGCAACCCCATGCGGGAGCTCCGTGTCGACAAATTGGTCATCAGTGTGTCGACTAGTTTCTGTACTTGGATCTCAACTGACTTCGCGTCCAGACATCTCCGTCGGCGAGTCTGGTGATCGTCTGACCCGTGCCTCTAAAGTGCTGGAGCAACTTACCGGTCAAACCCCCGTTACATCAAAAGCACGCTACACCGTGCGTACTTTCGGTATCCGTCGTAACGAGAAGATTGCCGTCCACGTCACCATCCGTGGCCCCAAGGCGGAGGAGATTCTGGAACGTGGGTTGAAGGTGAAGGAATACGAGTTGAGGCGCAAGAACTTCTCGGAGACTGGCAACTTTGGCTTTGGTATTCAGGAGCATATCGATCTGGGTGCTCGGTATGACCCTGGTATCGGTATCTTCGGCATGGACTTCTACGTCGTGATGGGACGACCAGGAGCACGGGTGACGAGGCGGAAGCAGAAGAAGGCCCGCATCGGATTCTCCCACCGCGTACAGAAGGATGACACGATGGCATGGTTCAAGCAGCGCTTCGACGGCATTATCCTCGTACGTCATCATCACCAACTTTCTTGATTTTTGTATCCTCATATTGGACCGCAGAAATAGTTATTTTACTGTGCCGCGCCATGTTATGTATCTATGACTGTATGGCATGCCCCTTCATTTGCATCATTCAACATGCTCTCGTACTTCAAAAACAAATTGGTAAAACTATCGGTTATTGTTGCCTTGTGAGGAAGATTACTCGTCAGTTGCTGAGATGTGGATTGATTGATACCTGACCTTGACATCCTGTGGTGGATAGCTCCACTCCGGATCCATGGTGAGGTAAACTACCAGTCTTTCAGGACATCTCGATACCTTGAGTTATACATACCTTGCATTGTGACAAGCCTCCGTTTTCCACAAATGAAGAAAGCAGTTCTTTGATGAAGCAATCAAAGACAGGATGCGTATATATACAACAGATACATGGAAGTGATAAAATTAAAGCTTTGACTTCGCATTTGACTTGACGAGGGAACCTCCAAGTGATAGCATCTCCGCGGCCTGTTCTACCATCCGGTCAACAATGACTTGCGCTGGCAGAACCTCGTCAATAAGAGCGGACACGCGTCCCATAAGCCAGGGCCTATCCGTAGTTGATGAACAACGTAATGGAATCTGCAAAAAAGAATATCACGCACCGTCCTTTCAGAGATTTTTCCGGGTGCTTCTCAAGCTCGTGTAAATGAGGAATAATTCCCTTTGATGTCAACGCTTTGATCTCTTCCTGTCTGTTTTCCTCCCTGCAGAAATATCTGTCACCGATTGTACAACAACTCGAGCAGTGGTACCCACCAGTCCTGGACATAAGGAGTCTTCCGCACCCGAAGCGGGCGTCCAGTGTATATTAGGGTCGTGACCGCATCCTCGAAACCAGCGCTCAGAATTTGGTCTTTATGATACTTCGGCGCGCCGGCCTCGACGGCCGCAACGAAACGTGTTCCGACCCCTTCCAAAAACGTCACGCGACGACGCAAAAGAAACTCACGGAGCACTTACAAACAGCCTGCGCACCCCACATCAAGTTCGCAGCGAGCCCCCGGCCATCGTACACCGCGCCGGCGCTCACGACATACACGGGCTTGCCCGTCAGCGGGGACTTGCGTCCCTTGACCGCGTCAACACAGGCCGGGATCAGGATGCTCGCGGGAGTGTCGCCGGTGTGTCCGCCGCCTTCGCCCGCCTGTGCACAGATAATGTCCACACCGGCATCGAGCGCCTTCTGCACGTGCTTCGGGTGGCCGACCATGTTCATGATGGGAATGCCGGCTTTGTGCAAGGCGTCGACGACAGGCTTGGGTGGGACGCCGACGGCGCACACGAAGAGGGAGGTTTTCTCCTCGATGATGACGTCGATGAGCTCGCTCAGCTGGCCTTTGGTGTAGTCATACTAGAAGAGGCTTAGTACTTAGGTAAACGGAGGGATATAGCACGAGACATACGTTGGTCTTTCTTGCGTTTCCGCCAACCTGGGGAATGAGGAGATCGACGCCGAAAGGCGCATTCTTATCCTTAAGGCCAGATTTAACTGCTTGGATCTGCACAGAAGCACTTATATGAATGGACGACGTCCAGAAGAGCTTGTGATCATGCAACACACCTGTTGGCGCAGGATCTTCGGTGTATAGCCAAGACCACCGATGACACCCAAACCACCGGCATTCGTAACAGCCGCAGCGAGTTCGGGGCCGGCCGCTACATTCATGCTAAACATGGCATCCATCGTCATTCATTTTTTCTTTTTGATTTCCAGACAAAACGCCTACGCACCCAGCCAGGAAAATGGGATGTTTAATACCGAACCATTCAGTGATCGGGGTGGTGAGAACCGACATTATGAAGTCGAAAAGTTAGATTGAGGGAGACGGGGAATGACCGAATGGAAGGGAAGGCCCAGCCTGCGAAGGAAGGAATTTATAAGAGGACAAGCTTGTGTTAACCCCTCATGATACACTGCTCCCGAGCCCCATTGTATCATTTGACCAATTGACCGGTCCCCGGTTAATTCCGGATCATAGTTCCCTATCACCGAGAATATGAGGACGGAACGAACATGTCTTGATACATATGTGCGTGGATGAAGGACAGGAGACGGTTTATGAACGGTGTCAGCGGAGTGGCGCAGTACTCGTCGTACTCTGGAAGCACTCGGTGTTTTCAAAGTATCTGTGACTGGCCACAACTTGCCGGTCAGGGCATCAAACTCTCTCCTGACCCACAAAAAGTCACTGTCGGAAATTACTTATGCTGAATGCTAAATGCTAGGCATGTGTACAAAAATTTGTTGCAGGGTATCGTTATGACATTGGACAGCAATGGTAGCAATGTGGTAGGTAAATCAAGATTATGCGGACATTTACATGGAAGCTAGATAGTGGTATCGATAGATGATGTGGCAAGGTCAATAAGACACCGCGTGAGCAGATGACATGGACCCTGGCAGGAATGCAATTGTTGTACAATAGATCACGAGGGCGCCGTCTCTATCGTCGAAGATGAGCTATTTCTTCCGGCAGCTTGCATGAGTCTTCGTAACCTCGCTAATTCGGCACTCATTTCCCTATGAAAAATTTAATTAGCATTCTAGCTTTTAAATCATTCCAGGGATGGACTCGCTTAGCAAGGGCAGAGGCATCTTCAGTCTCACGATTGCTGTTCTCAACTTCTTCCTTGAGTCGAGTAATTTCATCCTGCCACACCTGTTCCACCTCACGCGATGTCTTTTTATCCAACTCTTGATATTTTTTGACCTCGGCACGACCTGCTTCCGCGGCTTGAACTTCCTCTAAAAGCTTCTTGTATTTGCGTCCAACTGACTCTGCCTCCGCCCGCACTTTATCCTCTCTTCTCTGCATCTCCTCTCGCAACCGCTCGGTGTCCGCCTTCCAGGATTCCACAAGACCCTTTATACTATCCCGCAGCGTGATGTACTCTCTCTCCGATTTCTGAGAAAGCGCAGTAGACTCAGACAGCGCAGCCTTCATCTCCTGTACTGACTTCTTTGCGGTTGTAACCTCCGTTTTCAACTGGCCTTTCAGGTTCGCCGCCTCTGCTTCTGCTTTTCGAGCGCGTTCGAGTACCTATGAATGATGGGGAGAAGTATTTTGCTATAAAACACCCTGACTCACCTCTTGCAGCAATCTCTCTTTGCGTGCTACCACATTGTTCAGTCCTTCATTCTCCAGCCGCAACCGCTCCCGTGCCTCCTTCAAATCCTCAGTTTGTCGTGTCAATTGGGCCACGGTCCTCTGAGATACCCGCAAATGTGCTTTTGTGTTTTCCAGTGCGTTCCGCGCATTAGTCACACCAGTCTGCAGGTCTGCCAAGACTTTGGTTGTGCCACTCGGTGTAAGTGACGCCCGGCGGTTCGGAGAGGCAGGAGCGGTCAACCCGGGGGATATGAATGCTTGCGATGAATCGGCGTCTGATGACTGGAGTGATTTTGACAGGGTAAGCCTTTGGGGAGTTTGACCTTCGTCCGTTAGCGCGCGTGCATTGCCTGTAAGAACCATGATTGAATTGTGATGAGATTGGCGAAGGGAAGAATAACTGACCTACGGAAGCAACCGGTATTCCTATAGGTAAAGTTATGCTTAGATGCTTATCAAGGGTAGCCATTATGACACTTACGACTCAGCGTACGCGTCGGGCTCGGTGTCCGCTTATACGACAGTGGCGCAGCCACACCCACACCAAAGCTCAATGGCACGCCTTCTTGAATGCCATTTTCTCCAATTCCGTCACGTTTCGGAAGCGGCAGACTTGAGTCGGGCCCAGCAATACCTTGCAGGACATCGAAGCTCGTTCTCCGTTTGACTTTTGTAGCAGAAGGGGTTTCGGTCAAGTTAAAGGAAGATGGAGGGGACGTTGGTGAGGATATCATGTCAATAGATGTGTCTTGAAGTCCTCGGGGACCACTAAGTAGAATATTTTCGAGTGAGTGAAGCTGGGCCTGTTGATGCCTGATAGTGTGTTTAAGCGTTGACACTTGGTTCCGGATGGCAACTAAGGCACAGTAAGATCGGAGAACAGGGATGAAAAGGAGTCTATGTACTTGGATCGTCAATAGAGAAAGAAGGGCTATGAGAACGAAATGAACGTGAAGAGTTGCGTGAAGAGTTGCGGGAATGAGAACGGTCTTGATTGATAGCTGAATTTGGAGAAAGACCTGAATACATACACAAGCACGAAGGGTAAGGACCGTCAGGAGACGAGAGAAGGGAGTAGAGCAGTCGTATGTCGTCCGATCGTTGCTGCTCGTCACACTTGCGGAGATATTTGCCCCTGCTTGTCGCTTTCACTGCTCATCGCGGCACGTGCACGTGCACCGCGCTCGCGTCGCGTCTCTCAACTGAGCCACCATGCCTGCAGCTGGGCCGTGCTCCATCTGTCTCTCCTCGTGCAAGGAGCCTGTTTGTATACCCTGTGGTGCGCCTTCATTTGTGCCAGACTCCATTCTCTCGCCAAACACGCCGTGTACTCAGGCCACGTCTATTGCAAACAGTGTCTGATGGATTTCGTCAATTCTCCCTCGAATGAATCTATGAAAGCAATTTGCCCGACGTGCCGCACACAATTCAATCTTTGTAAGCTGTCGTAGATGCGGATCTGTTTGTTGCTAACGCTCATTATCCACAGCAACGCCCGATGTTCGTGACATCACTTGCTAGGCTCAATGTCACTGTTGATCATATAGGACTACAGTTGACCTATCTGCCCAAGAAATACCATGAATACATCATTCCTAGCCTTCGACGGATCTATCTGGACTCGCCGCGTTTCTCCGATATGAAAAAGGACCTCAAAGCGTCAAAGGAAAAGATAAAGAAACTCGAGAAGGATAGGGATGTTCTTATGAAGCAGTGTGAAAAGCATATGGCGGCCGCGCGAGCACAGGCCGAAGGTGAAAGGGCGGCTCGCATGAAGGCTTCTGATCTTCAATCCAGACTTGACATTATGCAAAAGGACCTCGGTGTAGCCTGTGACATGGCTAAAAAAGCAATAAAGATTCTGAGGAATGATCTACATGTCGCTCGTGCGGGACATCTAGACCTAGAGAAAACCTATGACGAACTCAGAAAGCGTTACCCGAAATCAAGACAAGATCAGTGCGTCATCGATTTTTTCACCTAAACAGCCTCTACGACAGTATTTAAACTGTATCTCATGCTAAAGAATACCGCAGGGACCGTCATTCACTGTCAAGAAAGTCGAATGGAGGCAATTTGAGTGTATCAACACCCTCTGCATCTCATCTTATGGCTGCGCGAGACGTTCGGCCTCCTCTCACTCATGTCTCTCTAAAACACAAGTCCAATCCTGCGAGTCCGCTTCCAGCACATGCCAATAAACGACGAAGAATTGTACTCGATTTGACCGATGGACAGATAAACTAGCCTGATTCTTTCTATCGTTACTGCAAGGCGCCACATGACTTTGCTACATCTAGGCCTTTGGTACAAGTATCATCCTCCTCTTATACAATACAGTGTACATTACAATTCACATACGACATGTCTACAACACAAATATTCTACATTTTTGGAAGGATGAATCAGCCGATCCCGATTTGTGTCTTAAGCCGAGCTTACTCACACCCCAACACAACATAAAGATGTTTACTTCGACAAGAACCCAAGTTCCATCTTCAGCACCTCGAGCACTCCATGACCTCCAGCTCGCCCCTCTTGTTGACAGTAATTTATCGCGGTAACCCATATGCACTCTCCCTGCTTCCTGAAAGCACCTTGTCAGTCTTACAAGCTCAACTCGAAGAGCTGACGCAAGTGCCTGCGTCCCTTCAGAAACTTCTACACAAAGGAAAGAATCTCCTAGCGTCTGGCCCAGAGTCTTGGGATCAGACAACTCTTGCTCAGGCCGGGTTTAAGAATGGTATGAAGGTCCAGATGATGGGCTCGACGTCGCAAGAACTGACGTCAATGCAAACAACGGAAGAAGAGCAACGCAAGCGGGAGCGAATACTTAGAGAACGTGCATTAAAACCTCAGGCCAAGGTAAATATTCCCAAAGGCCTTTGCTCGATAATAAACTCAGCTGATAAACCTCAAGCTGCGATCTACCGGCACCGCAGACAGTTCTATGCTGAATTACCGCTTCCATCAACTTAAGCCCCTCGATCATCTCCCTAACCCAGCAAGCGCACTTGCACTGCTCACCAAGCTCTCCGAAGACCCTGCGATCCGACACATCATGCAAATACACAAGTTCTCTGTTGGGACACTCACTGAGCTCGCACCTCATGAGCACCCGGAGCTGTTGGGACTTAACGTCAACGCTGGCCAGGCGATAAAGCTGCGTCTCCGTACAGACAGATATGACGGATTCAGGCTTTATAGGGAGGTGCGCCGCGTCTTGTGCCATGAGCTTACGCATAATGTATGGGGCGATCACGACAACAATGTGCGTAGATATCAATATATATTCTTACAAAAACTCGCCAAACTGAACGTCGTTGGCAGTTCAAAGAGTTGAATTCGAAGCTTAATCGTGAGGTCGCGGATTTTGAGCGCGCCGCTGTGAATGGCACACATTATCTATCTGGGAATGGGGACACGTACCAACCATCGTCCGAACTTGAAGCAGAGGCGCAGTCGTATATTCTTGGAGGAATGGGCTCTTCCTCGGTTGGAACTGCTTCCGATGAATCTAGGGAAGAGCGGCGGCGGAGGGTGCTGGAGGCAACGATGGCCAGACTTCGTAAAGAGGACGAGGAACTAGAGAACAGCTGTGGGACAGGCTCGGCTAAGACTTAGATATTCTGTAGTAATGAAATTTTGCATGACAGTTGTCAACGATCCGGGAGTTTCTTATCACTATCGGTGGGTGAATGATAAGCAAAAATTGGACGAATGACATTGAGGTTCTCGATAGGGGCATCCATAAACGATTAGGGTTATCTCCCTCCTACATACCTCTCCAATCGCGATACGGGCTTCGCTGTAGCAGGTGACGCTTCAGGTTCTCGATCTCGTCACGTATAAACTACTTGATGAAGGCTGCCTTCTATACACCTGTCAGAGCAGGAGAGCTTCGTTGGTTTAAGGGACTCCCCCCTGTTATCAAGCAATCTGTCCAAATCTAACGGTGACATTTTTCGAGAATTCTTCAACAAACGAGTCGAGTTTACGGAAATTGAACCAGATTGCCAGTTCAATAGAATTCGAAGCAAGTCGTTGTGTTCAACCGAGGCGAAATGACAGTCTTCAATGGGTAAAATCAGGTAATGCATTCACGGGGCATGAACAACAGCCTATGGCACTTATAAAATGGATGGTATTGTGGTTGCGCAAACAAGGAAAGGTGCAACGCTGAAGTAGCTCTGGGTTTATCCGGCAGTCGATGTGAATCTCGAAGCCGTACAATTCAGGCCGCCAAAAGCTCCTCAGGCGATCTGTTGTAATGTTTTACGAAGGAATTTGTGAGAGATACTGAGTAATTTTCTCTGACCCATTGTTTGAATTCTTCGAACCAGCAATATCACCAGGTTGGGGCATGCGACCACAGAAATCCTATATGTAATCGCTATAGACTCGCGCCATCTTTTTAGGCGAGTTCCTTCGACACCCACGTGTCGAAGATGCAGGAACGTCGTGTCCTCCAGGAGTCCGAAAGTACTTACCAAACGTCCAAGGATAAACAAAACCAATGGGATCATATACCTTAATCGTGAAATATTTCGATTCACAAGAAAAATCAGTTTTGTAGTGATGTTCTAGTTCCCATACAGGGTCAGTGACATAAAGCCTCTGGAACAAAGGTTGTTTCTTGAAAGGCATAGCAAGACCAATTGCGTTCAACTAGATTTATGGGCCCAGTCCGCGCAGGAAGTCTCAAGGGAAATGTCGCTCAGTGATCATTGAAGACTCCCTTCGCAGACAACTTGGAGTACCGGGAAAGCGTTTGCAAGTAGCAGGTGAGATTGAAAATCTTCTAGCCCTGAGTGCGTTTGGTTTTAGATACCGGCAGTCTTTGGACGCATGTAAGTATGTATGTAGAAATTGTTCAGGATGATTGGTTTTTGGGTGCTTATATATGTCAGATTATGTCAGCCTATCCGGCAATCAACTTGTTCCATAGGGGTATCATTCTTTCCTTTCCCTCTCAATTATGCCTACACGAAAGTCATCTCAAACCCTCACACAGGGGAAACTGAATTTCGGTTCGACGAAGCCAAAGCGGACCACCACACAGAACGTCAAACCCAGGCAAACGAAAATCCTTACTGGGCCGAAGAGAACTGTGGAGAGCAGCGACGAAGATTCTGATGTTGAAGAAATCGAGGCGCTATCTTCTTCTGAATATGAGCATACAGCAATCTCACGCAAGAAGGAGGATGATGAGTTCCATCAGAAGACATCCAGAACTTTCAGGTCTGCGAGACGAATCGTTGAGCCACCTGCGACCTTGCGGCAGAAAGTCAGCGTCGCAAACAAGGGAGCGTCTGGACTGAATGAGGACGACCCTAAGTATGACGCTCACTATGCGACTGTTCTTCAAAAAATGAACTATATGCCGCCAAGTATGTTCAGTTTATCTGTTCATTCTGTCAGCATTGAAATATTGACCTGCTTCGTAGTCCATTCCGATGGCCAAAGCAAGGTCCATGAGATTCTTCGATGTTTTGACATGTACGTACTTAACTCTTTGCCTCACAGGTAGCTGATTAGATTCATGATCAGGTCTTATGAATTTGGGCCATGTGTTGGCATCAGCCGTCTTGAGCGCTGGGAAAGGGCTCAACTTCTGGGCTTGAATCCACCGAAAGAGGTTTGCTCAATATTTCCGATTCTTTCAGGAAATTTATCCGACTTGCAGGTAAAAGATATCTTAACAACGAAACAAGGACTTGAACAGGCGGAATTCTCTCAATCAGTGCTCTTCAATGAGGTTTAAGATGTATGGTTGATTTCGTGTCTACCTCATGTGCTCCAGGACAGGCGCGTGTTTAGATGTCCATGATGCTGTATCATACCCTACCATTCATTCATGTATGTTTGCGAATCTCTGCAGAGATTCTGTATAATAGCTATTTCTTCCTTGTAGTTGAAGTATTTTACATGATTGCGCATACATTGTTGCTTGTGACATTCGCTTCCCGTGCACCATGAATCTATCTAGCTCATACAGTGACAGGGGAGAAGGGCTAAAGCAATAACATTGTTGCTTGTGACATTCGCTTCCCGTGCACCATGAATCTATCTAGCTCATACAGTGCCCCATTGAAAGGCATACCATTATAAGATCCGAAACAATCAATCCATCGTGTGCATGTTCGCTGAGCCTAGCACAGACTAGTGTTCACAATAGTCAGCAGAGTCGAAACAATGATCACACCCTTCCGGAAAATGTAAAGCTCAAATCAAAACAGTTTCCCTTCTATGTTTCATAAGGAGGATCTAAAATGCTCTAGAAAGAAGTGTGTTAAGTTGTCATATCAAATTCCAGGTGGGATGAATGATAATGATAAACCTGTGTTCTCACTGGTTACCTGCCCGACGCACCTTCCCACACCTTGGAGACCCTGTTTATGACCTGTTCATTTCCTCAAAATAACCATGTTCTGGTACTTCGTTTATCCTTATATCGACCAGAGGACATTTTATAATGCCGAACAAGTTCCCTGACGGACACAGAGGTATCTACCCCAGATCTGGAGATCAAACCGCGTGTAAAAGCATCAGAATGATGATGATGTCATCATCCTCTCTGGAGCCCTCAAAGTAAGTAAGTATGTACTTCAACTTCTCTACGTGGGATTGCATCTGTTCGGCCAGACATTACTATTCTAGGTATAGTTGCAGACGACATACTTATTTTCAGGCAGCTCGTGACTTCGCTGTATTCTCGACGTCTGACAGAGTATTCTCGCCATACCATGGCAAATCAATATCACTATACTCGTCCCTTTGGGACGAGACGATGCATATTTAGAGATCCAGAATGTCAAGGATTTGAACAAAGGACATATGAAAATTCTGTCAAGCTACAGCTAAAAATAGTAATGTTTGGCCGAACAGATCAAGGTTGGGCCAAATATCAAAATTTGGGACCTGCTTATCGTTTCAGAAACGGCTGTAAAGATTGCACCCCTACAGTGAGGGAGGCGAATTACTCCCGGTTGATACTCCGCCGCGGTTACGCCTCATGTACTTACTCGACTGCAGTCTGATTTCATGCAAATTTCATGGTTCATCCTATCTGAGTCACTGCCATTCCTTCCTTCTCACCCTTTCTCACCTGTGTTACGCTCGGCACGTTCCCCTTCCCCTTTTGAAGCATCTCCTTGATACCCAAACATGATATGTATGTTCAAGATTGTTGTTTCCTCAGATGGAGTAAAACCCTTGAAAGTATACGACAACTTTAGAACCACCTGATCATCACAACAATACCGGCTAACTAGGCATATTGATATCCCCCCCATCAACATGCCTAACAAGCCAGGAACTCGCTACAGCCTGCGGCCGCCAATATCGATGGTTAATTATTGCTATATCCCCCTTCTAGATGTACAAGTCCCGTGCCTACTGTACCCCGCCATCAACAGCCATCATCGATGCATCATCCCGACCTCCCGCCATCATTCCCCTCCCTTCCAAACAAGACCACATGTTTGTCATCATGCCCCGCCCTCCCCGCCGCCATCACATCGTTGGTCATCATTTTCCGCGCCTCTCTTCCGCATCATTCTCTCGCCCTCTCATCGCCATCACCCGCCATCACAACGCCACCATGATCGTTTGACAAAGTCTCTGCCGCCTGTTCAAGTTGCTCCCCTACCATTTCTCCTGGCATTTTGTGATATGTCATTCTCCACCTGAGTAGTATCCATTATTATTTTATGTTACTCTCATGTTACTCTCATGTTGTTATGCAGCACAGAATTTATTCATTATTCTCAATGACCTCAATGACTGACTAAGTACTAAGTAGCGGGGGAAGACAATGAAAGGATTACGCAGATGCCTCCGTCGACAACGGTGAAGCCTTCTTCTTACGTGGCCCCCTCTTTTGTCCGGCATCGGAGCGTTGTTTGCGCTTCCTAACAGGACCGACTGACATGGTGCCTGGACCTGTCATATTGATGAAAATCGGTGGGGTTGTTGATGTGGATGTCATGGGGGCCGGTGTAACAGTGCTATCGGGAGAAATTTCATCTTGCATGTCTTGTATGTCTTGTTCGTTCGTGGTCCCACTAGCACCACTGCCCGAGTCGTTTGTGGTTCCACTAGCACCACTGCCTGAGTCGTTCATGATCCCACCAGCATCACTGCCTAAGTCGGCACTATCCGCAGCGGAAGAATTGTTGGTGAGACATGTGGATGGGGCTATCGGAAGCAATCAGGGATGATATACATATAGTGATGACATGTCAATATTACCGGTTGCTCGGTCTTGGCGCCACTTTGCCCATTCTTCTGGATCCATCTTGCGAAAGTATGTTGTGTTTGTTGACCATGCGCCGAGGAGGATATCAACCTCAGGACGGGTGAGCTCACTCGGCGAACGGAACCTATCAATTGGCCAATTCACAATGATGACACCATAGGGGATGGTAAACCTCTCCTCAAAACCTGTGTATACCATGCGAGCCTTCCCCACAAGAGATTCTGCCGCGTACCTGAATGTCAGAAAATAAGTTCAAATGATCCGGCAAAATATACATACCGAGCTGTCCATTGATGAGCTCCTTGAGCCTTGTCTTGAGCTCGGCCGTGGCTGCAGTTTGGATGTTCACCATACCTAGCGTGTAGCATTTAGTATATAGAATATATGAGTTGTAATGAAAGCAAACCTTCCACGCCAGAAAGACAGAAAGCTTCGAAACGTGATGCGATGTCTCCTAGACCCATCTTGAATTGATTGAAGGCAAAGTCTAATGGGCGTTGGGATGTGTAAGTGATAAAAGGATGGAGGTATGAATCAGCCGAGGTCCGTGAGGCAACGACGAACACCTCTGTTCCAGTACGTGCATAGAGTGCGAGTATCTGAATATCTGGTCAACAGTGTGCTTGGTGCAGAAATATATGCACTTACATATCTCTCTATAGCAAGGAGGCTCTGTCTAGCATCACCAAACGACTCTAAATCGACGTTCCGCTGTCCGTGAGAAATGCTCTGTCGATGTTCCTCAAGTTCTTTGAGAAGGGGATCTGTGAGTGCCACCTTTTCCTCTTGTGACATCTGATTCCATTTCTCTTTGAGCAAAGCGGCGAGCTCATGAGCCTTGAGAGGGTTGGCACCATCTTTGGGTCTCTTGTCAGTCATGTAGACATGGGAAAGTAAAAAGAAGTTGTACCTGCATTCAGACGTTTGGCTTCGGCACGTAAGTATGCATTCCAGCGCGAAACACCACGCGAGTCTCCCTTAAGACGGCCCACCTGTAGAATGTCCTCCTTATACCACTGTAAACTATGCCCACCAAACCTCTCATGGAGCTTCATGGCCTCTTGCTCAAGGAGATCCCATGCTGCACTGCGTGCCTCCTGGTATGATTGGCGTCGCTCACGTCGCTTCTCATTTGCTTCGCGCTTCTCAGCCGGAGTCTTCTTCAGGGTGATGCGCTTCTTCTTGAGACGATAAGGCCGGCGAAGAGCTCGCGTAAGGATCTTCCGCGACAGGCTTCTATAACGTTGAGGGGGTCGAATGATAGCGGAAGGCGGCACCACCATGGTAGCCAGTCAATCACGATTCACAGTCTGTGAAAAGATGGAGGGAGCGTAGCGGCAAAAAAAACAAACATTCAAAAGTGAAAAATACACGTGATAGATAACATTAAGCCGCTTCATTCCATATTGTCCCAGATCCACTCAACTTCTCGACGCGGCAGACCCTCCAAACAGAGATTACGCACGAAATGATCTTGTTGACCTGCCGAAGAAACATATGCTTGCTCAATGGTACGGATCGAAGTCTCATCGTAGCCGTGCGCCTCAAGGTATGTGTCAATGACTCGGCCAAATTGAATAGTGCGTGAGGCAGGTGGAAACATTGGACCGTGAAGGGTGGTGACATTGCCAGAGAGGTCTCGAACATATTGGTAGACAAAGAGGTCAGAGGCAGAGGCGGCTGGTGACATGGTGGCACTGGAAGGGACAAAGGACAGGTTATCGACTATGTGATTGTCAGTAGTCATGTCGCAACTGAGAGAATACATAACATACATTCTGATTGGAGGCT